>RCHF01000583.1:0-58330 GCA_003987895.1 Neonothopanus nambi | reverse complement strand
AGCAAAGAAAGAGCGAGTCCAGGTAGCTAATCTTGAAACGCCCATTGCAGCCCCAGAATATCGCAGAGAAAATGAGAGGTATGAAGGTGAAGGCAGCCAGATGAAGCCGGAAGAAAGTAGACTCGTAAAGTATGAAATGTTCTATCCGGTCGAAGATTCTTGAAATGATGTTTTTCGCTGGCGGTTTTGCTTGTGCATCTTCCTTCTCTGCGAAGTTCATAGACATCCTTGAGGTATCAGTAGAAATGAGATAGCCTCATGTTCGGAGTAAATTCGTGTGTGGGTTACGTTCAACGTTCACAGGCAGCTGGATTTCCCATACCGTGACATCCGTCATTCCATCATCCTTCCATCTCCGCATGAACATGAAAAGGTGGAAATACTACTATAGGAAATACTTCGAGTCTTTCCTTCTTCAACTCGTCCAAAAAGGCCAGCGGAAAACAATGATGGGCGATGAATTATGCTGAAATTCACCACCGGCTAGGAAATGTAAGAAGACTAGATGGAGGTTTTCCGAAGTTTCAGCTTGCATTTCGAATTCATGGCACACTTACGCCTGCTGGGCGCCTAGCGAAGATCTCATTGAAAAATCACAGAGGACGCTTCGAGGACGCTTGGAACGCCTCGAGTAGATCTCCGATCTGTGGTGAGCGCCCTTCGACATTTATTCTGCTCAAGCGGAGTCATCAAACTGGTTCAACGCTGGCGCCCGTCTCTTACTCCCGGCCTGGCAATTACTCTAGGCAGGTTGCGGCTGTGGCCATTCATAAGCTTACTGAGGCCAGGAATTGAGCCGGGAGATCCGATGAGAACCTACATACATAGGTTCAGACTTCGGAGGATAGTTCCTGCCAACGGATTCTGCAAGTGCCCTGAATAGGATGCTGCGGATGACTCTAGCAGAAGTCCTGGCTATTGCGACAGTCGATCGTAATTGCAGGCTGACAGAGGCTGACTTGGTGCCTGATGTTCAGGTGGACTATACTTAGATGCAGTCAGAGGGTGCTCTGCCACTTTGGCCAAGAGATTTTACCCAGTGTTAGGACCACTGCGTACAATTCCTTTCCTGCTTCATGCAACGCGTACTTTTAACTACCGTCGGCGTCTTGGGGTTTCTGGAGAGCAACAAGGAGGCAGCACCGTCACTGTCCAAGGTACCGCTGTATTACTTAGTAACTCGTTCCTGCGATACATTACAAGATTCCGGAAGTGCGACATTGAATGTTACTGGACTTTTTGAAGGAAGTCAAAATGCCAGAATTAACGCGATGTCTTAGCTGAAGCGTCCAGCGGACTCTCAAGATCTCAAGATCTCAAGCTCAAGCTCAAGCTTCAACTTGTTCAAGTCTGGGCCTCGAGACGGTGCAGGTGGCGTGGGAACAATGCGTACAGTTATTCGGGGTTCCTTTGGACACCTCACTCCTTTGGACAACTGGCTCGGAATATAGCAAATCCTCTTATTCTGACCTCAGACTTGAGTCAAATTCAATCTATTACACATCTTCCATCTTTCTAGCTACTTAATTTGTCTACAGACCCATCCTATCTTGTACAATGGGGCTCCGAAGTGAAAGAGGTAGAAAAAGTGAATTTTGAATTTTTTGATGACATGAGAGACATAGTATTCAGAGGATTTTGGAGAAATACTTGGTGGGTAGAATGTTTTAACAGCTTGTATCATCAAGATGTACTACAGAAGGAATAGTGTGTAACCCCAAGAATGCATGCATAATGGTCAGAAAGTTCAAACTGAGGACTTCTGTGGTCCTGCAGCCATGTCAGGTCACATCACACCTTCCATAACAGGAAGTCCATCAACCCTGACAGTGACGTGTCAACAGAAAGATCTGGCCCCCATTGGGAAGTCACACTGATGTGACCACTGTTCAAAGGAGTGATTTTTGGCTGATAGCGACTTTTCTCACTGATCCTTCTCATCGTGTACCTAGACATTCTTCAATAACAGTTCTATCTATCTAGGATTGTTCTTTGCATAGTGTGTGAGGTTTCTGCCAACTCAGAATTTTTATTAGAGGCTTAAACACCATTTCCAAGAGGCAACAAGATTTGGCTGTTCAAAGGAACCCCGAATGACTGTACATTAGTCAGCAGATACACCTTGGCCCAGAAGGTTTCAAAGAAACTACCTCGTTATATGACTGTTAGCCAAGCTGGTAAGCCTCTTAAATCCTTGAGGGTGTGGAAATATTTTGACGCCCAGTAGTGACTCGAATGGATCCTCCAAGAAACCCCATTTGCGATTCTGGTTCGAGCGATACTTACTCGCTCTTACCGGCACCCATTGGCCAAAGAGGCTGTTCCGCTAGTCTCATCGGATATCCTTCTTTGCATCAACTCAAGGTCATTCAGAAAAAGTATGCAAATGCTCTGGGTAGCGACGAGGATTTGTCCCCGGAGAGGACTCTAATGCCTGACAATCTGCTCAACAATATCCGATCCGTTTTGAAAGACCCGCCCAAGCATAAGATGGAACCGCCCAGTTCTTTGGACCTCAAACGATTTTCTATATCTCCAAGGCCGGCCGTTGGACTGAACGAAGACAAGAAGAGCTCTCCTGAGCAGGTGGTCCTATACGATAGCTCCCGTGTCGTTGTGTCGCAGGATGACTTGTATGACGTTTTATGCCTTTCTCATGCAAGATCCAACCATGGAGATGCTCAAGAAACCATAGCCGCGGCAAATGAACGCTACGCCTTTGTTCCTGACCAGATTATCCGCGACTTCGTCGAAGTATGTCCTACCTGCATCACTAAAGGCGAAAGACAGAAGAACATATTACCCGACTCGCTTTCAAGCACCCCTGACGATATTTCTGGATCATGTTTATTGGATGACACGAATAACCAGGAGTCAGCCTCTGAATTTTCGCCTCTCGCCTTCTCCGATTCTGCCGTCGAATCCGAGTCCAGCGACACGCTTCCCAACCCACCGCCTCTATTCTCTCGTTTCTCTTCTGCCTCTTCACATTCCTCATCCTCTCGTGATCCTCTCAATCCTCAAAGTCTCCCAATGTCCCGAGAAGTTTCTCTCTTCCAAGGTCTTCCCAACGGATGGCAATTCCACACTGATGACTATAACACGGCCCTGGGCGATTTCATGGAAAAGAAAGGCTCGATGATGATGCAGCAAAGGAAAGTTCATCAAAGAGAGCATCCTCGAGTTCCTAGCGTTGCCCCGCTGCGAAGCGCTAATTTTAACAACGTTCTTACAAGTGGACCTATTGAATCTGTGGCTAGTGAAAAGTCATCTAGGGCAAGTCTTAACTTTTTTCCAGTCTATATTCTCTTCGAGACATCTTTTGTTCTTGTTCTAGTCCGACGGTGTCGAATTCCCAACTCGCTTAGACCAGGAACTTGTCGAAGAGTGATGCGCCTACCTCCTATAATAAAGTAGTGAGGTTTGGTGAGATGAAGTCTGCCCGAAGTACTTCTTGATTCCTATTTCCTATGCGCGTTCGTTTGTAACTGTATCAATTTTCGTTCTGTGAAATTCATCTTTTCATCGGTGTATCGTCCCATTACAACGCTTCCGAGCTAGAACCTCCACCTCACCATGGGTGTTTCACCTTAGGCGTGTTGCAGGAGGTAGTTGTGATCAATTCAAATGCAGTAACTAGGTACTACATCCAATTGGCAGCCGACAACACGACCGGCACGGCCTCAGTAATCCTCCCTCAATACTTCCCTTGCAACTCCGCCAGCCAACATCATCGTATTCCTCTCTCGAGTGCCATCCGGTTCCAGGAAGCCATTTTCTTCCTGTGCCTCCACTATCTGAGATCTGACAAATGTGGCATCGCTCATTCAGTATATGCGCAAAAAAAGAGCAGTAGAATCCACCCACTCGAGTCTGGATATCCATGCACCGTCCATCTCAATCTCCAGTTCTGGCCCAACGTATCTGTATGTTGTAAGCAGCTTAGATGCAGAATTGTCATGTCGGAGAAACAAGAGAGACGAACAGGTTGTTCCTTATTACGAACTGTAGGAAACCTTTCCAGTATGGGTCTCGTTTGAGTAGGGAACCGTTCCCTACGATTACGAGGAGTTCTTTGGCACGGGTTATGGCCACATTCATTCTACGAGGGCAATCAATGAGCTGATCAGGTAAAATCGACAATTAGATAACTAACTACACACCTCTTTCTTTCGAATATGAGCCCGATTCCCTTGGCCCCGTCCTCTTTCAAGAACCTCGCGCTTGACCGAACGCAAGATATGATGACTACTCGCTTCTCGCGCCCTTGATAGTCCTACGTAGGGGAATGAGAAAGTGAGTGGAACATCTTCATATTTAGATCATTTATATGTACCTCAACAGTACCAACATCGACCCTATGCAACCCCACCTGCCTCAACGCCTCTCTCATCTTCCACACCTGCTCCCTCCACGGCGCCATAATGCCTATATCCTCTGCTTTGAGGACAGGCAAGCACCTGGTAGCATCAGTAAGAAGCGATCGGACTAATTCAACAACGCAGTTGATCTCTCCTATGTTGAACCAAGTTGCCCGCTAAAATAAGTCAGAGTGTTGTTAGTCAATTGACATGCACTTGGACGTTGAGAGAAGCAATTAACCTCGTCAACGCTTTCCTCTTGCGTCTCGCAAGCCATGAACATGAGTGGGAACTTCGAGTTGGGTAGACCGGACCATGCGATCATCCCGTTTGTGGCGTAAGGCTCTAGAGAATCGTTGTAGAACATGGCTGACGGAGGCATCAGGATGGCTGGGTGAGAACGATAGTTCTAAAAGTTGATGTCATGTTATGAGCAGTTCGAGATTTGTTTGAACAATGATCACGCACCTTGACAAGATTAGCGAAAGGTTTGAGCATAGAGCCAATGTGAACATGTCCGTCGATGTTCAAAGACGAATGTCGACGATGGTGATGACCGAGAGGAGAGATGGGCGATCGCCCCTCCATTAGATGGTCCACGTAGAGCGGTCGTTCAAAAAGTCGCTCCAACAGAGATATGTCCAGCTCGTAAGACCGAGCTGCGTCAGACGTAATGATAGGTCCCACTGTAAAATACATGAAGTATGAAAAACGCGTCACAGGACAGGAATTGGCATGTATACGAACATTGATTGGGATCTCCACAAAGTACTAGCTGTGGAGTGATGGATAAAGGGTGATACTTGAACGAATCTGCGGGTTCGTTCTGGGATGTAGGCCGAGTGAGAACCACTGATATTGGAATCAAAAGTTCCGGTTCGGAGCCTTGTGCAGCCTGCCAAACTCTTCTTAAGCACAAACAGTAGGAAATGATGGCTCGACTTGTTCACCTCATCAATAAGCAGATGTGTCCAATGGGGTACAACTTGATGCTTGTTCCTTCGATGAGGGTGTATACACACCATTTGCTCTTCAAGCTCACACAAAACTGCGTTTGTACAAAGAGCTTTTACAAGGATACTCGCGTCGAGACACGAAGTCACCACCACTCTATACCGCATGAGTAACTTCCAAGGCGGTAGGGCGAACTTGTCGTTCTCGATATCTGCATCAGCGGCAGTCAGTTCATACTATTGAGAGAGGAAAAGGGGCAAAGAAGAGGAATTACAGCAAAACTGCCTGATAGGATCTGGCACCTCGGCGAACGTTCTGTTTTCGTCATTGAGGCGGAGCATATCACCTGGCTGCAAGGTAGCTCCAAGACGAAGAGCGAGCGTGTCAGTCGCAGGATTCGAAGGCGCGCAAAGCAAGACGTGAGCTTCGGGTTGTGTGCGCAGAATTTGGTGAACAGACTCTACAATGGTTCTAGCAAAGGGGAGAAAAGTCGGAAGTGACCATTAGCAGAGTATGAGGCGCGTACCTCGTTTTTCCGGTTCCCGGAGGACCATTGATTAGATAGGGAACAGGTGACTGATACATGGCAATTGAAGATGCCGCAAGCTGTAGCCAGCAAATCAGCTTAATCCAATCGTACGCATGGAACAAATAACTACACGCTGTTCGGTATTCAATCCATTGTCAATCCAATACTCCCCTGACACGTTTGGAGGTGTAGCTGGAACGGGGGGATCGATTAGCAGATCTTCAGTTTCGGGAAACAGCCATCGACGAGCGAGGCTATGCTTGTTTTGTAACTTCAAGGCTTCATCAATGGTGATCGCAGCCACATCCATGAGTACGGAAGGGCGCGCATTTGTCAAGAACGAGAGGTTGAACACGGGAGGTATTTTCTCATCTGTTTTGAAGATGGGCAAACCTTCGTGAATCTCTTGTCCGGGGGCAGGCGGGATGTACATCTGGATGTGTAACTTGAGGGAAGGGCAATGAAAATCTGGGAGATCTTGCTCAGTCTAATTTCGACAAAAAAGATAATGAGCTTACGAATAAAGCCCTCCCTTTTCCTCAACCTTGTGACCCTTCCCTCGAAAGCAAGTCCGCTCCCGACCTTCCATTCGACAAGCACCTCTCTCAAATGCACAATATCTCCAACATCCAGCCTGGGGTGATTCTCCCGTATCCCTGGAACATGAATAGAAAATTCGGCACTGTCCCAATCCCGGACATTGACACTCATTTGCCACAAAACTATCTTTTGTTTATCGGTCGCCATCTGATCCAACTCCCAGGACAACAGCGCATGCCAATGTTTATGATAATTGTCGATGTTCAAGGGCGGGCAAAAAACCTTCTCGGGAGAGGGGGAAGCAAGAATAGTAGAAGGGTATAATGTGATGTGTTTTTCAATTATTGAAGAAGGTAAAAAAGACGTATGGTACAAAGGGGGAGGAAAAACGGACGATGGATCGAGTGGTTTGAATGTTTGAATCTGAGTTTGTATATCTTTAAGGTACTGAGGAATGAAGATGTCGGCCTAATAGTCGGACTGTCAGATTCAAGAAAACTGAAAAACCGAAAGCACACTCACATATTTATCAAGCTGTTGAGCTGCATTTTTCTGAAGAGTAGGTGTTTTAAGTCAAAATCAAGGAATAAGTCATAAGGAAGATAAACTAACCACTTTTTCTTCTGTGGATGAAATCGAGAGTGAAGAAAAGGATTGGGAAAGAGATTGAGAATTCGAAGCTGACGGAGATATCAGACTTTCACTGGGGCTGGGTCGAATTTGAATTGCTTTGTTCAAAGGTAGATGAGGACCAAATATATCAGAGGGCGAACAAAAACCTGGAAGTGGCGCGATTCGTCCTTTCCAGTGCACACAAACGCTAGGATCATTGCTGTTCTCAGAAGTAGGAGATAGAGGACGACTCGCCGGGGGAGGATGCCGAGCGTCTATTGCACCGTGAGGACTCGGTGGAAAGAACCATCCACTTCCATTGCGAACGAGGGCGGGATTTGGATATCCAGAAACAGGTGAGACATCTGGTGGTGGCGGCGGATAGTTTACTTGATTAAAAGGTGTTGAATAATAGGTAAAATTGTTTGGATAACTTGGATAATTTGGCTGATGAGGATAGAATTCGGAAGGATTTGGGGCATAATAATATTGAATCGGAGGAACTTGCTGGAAGTTCATGGTAGCTCTGAAAGTCGTTGAAAGAGTCCAGGCTACAATTCCAGGCTATAACATGTATAGCTTTACTCAAAATCCAAGAAATCAGAGTCTACATCAGTCGACGCTGTTGTCTTGGTCGTCGACGACCTCTGTCGACCTTTGTCGACAGGCTATGTAGGAGGCTAGGAAGTGGTTGAGATTCAAACGTGAAAGGGGCGAACGCGTGACCATCTGCCGCGACTGAGCTCGCTTAAGCGCTCAAGTCAACAGCCACTGGCCAACAGCTCATAGCGCTCAATATCAATGCTCGTACAGCTTATACAATTGAATTCGAAGTTCGAACGCATCCTGACTACATAAATAATTCCCTGGAGTAACGAGTGAACTTTAAGAATTTTGCCATAGAAAAAATGCATTGAGATTTATGTATATACTAAGTACAATGCTGCTTTATCATGTCGGGTACGTCCATGCAGAATGTATTAGATGTGGAAAGAACACAAATGGTGTGGCTTCATGCTCGTAATCATGCGTAACGATGCTGGAAAAAACATGGAATGAGATATGCCGGTTTCTGTAAAATGCTTGGTGTACGTGAGCTGATTGCAGTACGAGGAAGAATTGAGATAGAAAAAGGGGGAAGGAAGAATAGAAAATAGACCTTAAGAAAAAAGGAAAGAAGAGAAAAGAAAGTCAGAGATATATAACAAAAGAAATTCATCATGTTTCATCGAGGTTGGAGTTCTCTACGTCCAATCCTCAACTTCAAATCTTCAACTCTCTGAAGCCTCTTACATCCACCCTCCCACTACCGTTTGTATTCCATTCACCTGTGACATCAGCACCGCGTCGTGCGGCTGACCTCGTAGTCCTCCCTGCGGGGATGGTGATCTTCCCAGCAGCAGGACGGGGTTTCGGTAAACCAAGCTTCTTGCGCTCCCGGCGGGTCAGGGGACGCTCAGCCAAAGCCGAAGCAGAACCAACTGTACGCCGTGACTTCGTCGTAGACTTGGCACTAGCATTAGTAGAGACGGGTCGAGTGTGGTTGAGATTGGGTTCCAGCCCGTCTTCATCCTCATCTTCCTCGTCCTCGTCTTCGTACTCGTCATCCTCCTCATCCACATCGTCGTCCCCGTACTCGTCAGCTTCGTCAAGCTCTTCTAAAGATTCTGAGACTGACGACGACGAACCGCTAGTATCGGGTGACAATCCCGGGGTTGTCCGGGGGGGAGAGCCAGAGAGGTCTTCTTCAACCTCATGCTCCTCTATCGCATCTTCATCGACATCACCCTCAGCATCATTCTCAGCATCCTGGGGTTCATCATTGCCATTGCTGAGAACAGGAAGAACATCCGGATCCGGATCTCCCTCTGCATCTGCATCTTCATCTATATCCTCGGGTGATTCCTCCACGTTCAAACTTCTATGACCAAGTCGACCTCGCATCTGCGGTGTCGCTGTTTCTGGAGTTTCATCCATTCTACTGCGCTTGCTCTCCCCACTACTAACCGAGATACCCGATTCAACACTCCCCTCTTCATTGATGCTTTCCTCGAAAGATCTCTTCGGACTGCGTTGTGAGCGTGGAGGAGGGTTTAGGTGAGTCAGGTGAGTTAGGCGTGACAATGGGTCTATAGCTACCACCGTCGAGTTAGCAGATGTCAGGGATGCGTATGGAGAAGGTTGGGATGAGGGGTCTAATGGGCCATACGTAGCCAAACCAGGATTCGACAACGGGTGTTGCGGAGGATGATAATATCCGAGACTCGACGTGGAAGTCGATGCCTGTCCAGGTGGTTGAGACATGGATGAAGGGTATGTGTATACCCCGTTCGCCGACGCGCTAGTACCTTGTGGGAAGTGGGAAGGATGGACCGGGTATGCATATGGAGGATACGCCGTGTAGTTGTACGGATAAGGGGGGTACTGAAGAGGGCCGTATGGTGGATATGTATAAGGATAGGTAGAATATGGATTCGGAGCTGTCGCTGCAGGTGTTGAAGCGAGCTCGTTCGGTGTGTGTGCCACACCTGGCGAAGCCATGGGTGCATCACTTGCATTTGTCCCAGTCAAAGTAAGCGCTTGTGCGCCCACACCAGGTGCTGGTGAAGGCGAATGAGACACTGGAGGGCTGGTAGCTACAGAAGGAGGCACTGAAGCAGGTAGAGGTACTGCGGCCGCTGCATCCACATCTCCTGCAGCGTTGTGACTGGGAGCAGGGGAAGGAGAGAGACTCGACAACGGAGACACCCCAGCCGAGATCGGGGTAGGCGCCGTCATGGATAACGTTGGAGTTATCATGGACGGTCGCGCTGGGATCTTCAACTTGAAGCCGGAGCTCGGCGCTTTAGCAGATGAAGAATCCTTTGCTTCTGGAATACCCTTCTGTTCGTCCTTTATCTTGGACTTGGGTTTGTCTTTCGGATGCGCTGGGGATGAGCTAGGGTTCGCGGCAGCCTTTTCCTTGGCCTTGAGTCTTCCCGCTTCCTTCTTCTCTTTCTCCTTGCGCTCGCGCTCTTTTTTACGCGCTTTCGCAGGGCTGAGATGCTCTTCCGGAGCGGGAGAGGCGCTTGAACCTGGAGATGTGGAAGATTCAGCTGTAGGAGGTGGGGGTGTCTCGTGCACATTTGGAATGCCAGAGTGTGGGCCGCGCAGGTTGCGAACGGAGGAAAAGTGTTCCCAATCATGATAACTATCGTATTTGACGTATTCAATCCACGGTTGAACGTGTTAAAAAGAAAGAGAAGGAAGCGCGCCCGGCGATGTATGAAAAAAAGGACAAAGTGCGAAGGAGAGGTAAGCTCTCTAAGAACAAAACAAAGGAGGGAAAAAAATGCGACATACGCGACGTATATCGTCGGTCCACCTTCTTCCTCGTGCTCCTCTTGAGGAGACATAGGAGCATCCCCATCGCCATCCAAAAACTTTTTGGATCCCAATCTAGTGTGTTTGGAAGGGGAGTCAGGGGGATTCTTCAACTTGACTTTCGGGCTCTTTGGCTGCTGAGGATCCCACTGGATCACATAGACCAATCCAGGTTGAATAACCTTGATGTTTCGTTTTGTCAGATGTGCGAAAGCCGACAATTCCATGTGTCCACCATAGGTTGCGTTCTGACGCATTCCAGCGACGTATGCGCTCAGCCCACCACCTTTACCCTTACGCACGCCACTGTCTCCAAATTCATCGATATCGACGAACCCTTCGTAGCGCTCAGGATGGGCTTCGATGAAGTCGCAGATGTCGCGGCGAACCTCTGCGTGGCGGGACGGCGAGCCATAGTACTGGTCAGATAAAGCTCTGAACAGACAATTACCGTCCCCCAATGTCGGAACTGGATACAAACCCAGCGAACGAAGCTGATTGTTCAGCTGGGCAGTATTTTGCAGCGGATCCGACGTCAGCAGCTGTGGGTTCGACGTCAGTGCCCGTTCCAGCTAAATCTCGCGGAAACCTCATTGTTAATGACTCACATTAGCCCTGCCAGTACTTCTTGTCGCCCTCGTCCTGAAAGATTTCGACTGTTTCTTCGCAGAGCCCATTGGCCTTTCCCCGGGTTTTTTCTGATTCTGCCTCGCTGCACCCCGCTTTTGGGGTCCGTGCACTGGCAAAAAGGACTCCGGTCACCCCGGGACTAGCGCCACACTTGACGACCCATCAGATTCCACCCACGATTCTAGGCTTTATATTCTCATTAACGCTTGACAAAGCAGATATGTTGAAGCCAAAAGTCTTTGTTCAGGCTATATTTTGTATTCGAAATCCAGAACTTCTTTCCTTACGTATTCCAGGGTCCACTCTAAACGCCACTCAAGCTAGGAGCTCTTCAGAAAACGCCATCGGCTTCACACAAACATTTAACCATCATAGTAGGAGAGAAGGACGGAATTAGTACAAGCCAAAATCTCAGAACATGCCAATTTGAGCTGACTGTTTGTCCTATACTAAAATAGAAAATTCTCGTTCAGAGCTTGTTCAGAACAATCGACGAGCCTCCAAGTTCTTGCACGACTCCTATAGCCTTGACTTCTGCTTTTCGTCAGAGAGCATCAGCAGGAGATATCTGTACGTCATCCCCTGAAGTCTCCATGGTGCGCTCTGTGTCGTCTGCAGTTCATCCGGGAATGTCGTTCAAATCCGTCCCGGGGAACTCAAGTAATGATGGCTAAACTTATCCCTTGGGGAGACATCATTCCTCGAAGAAGCCCTCAAGCCAGCCCCAGGTAAAGTGGAATATGTTCAATCTCTCACCTCATTTCTAGTGGTAGATCCGGCATTCTGGAGCTCCTGAAAGCTGCAGCTCTGTCTATGCGATCTGTTAGCACACCACGCCAGGCTGCCAGTGGTACTCGGGGTCTGTTGCTGGACTGAAAAGCGAAGCACGTGGCGAGTTTCGCGAACATAGCGGAGGACATCATAGAAAGGCCCAGGCTGGACAAAGGCAGGAGGTTTTCCGTTATAACAACTGACAGGGCAACTGAAGAAACTCCAAAAGAACAATTCAATATAGATGTGCTTACTACTGCCTATCGTTCGGCCCTGTCTCATCAAGAGATTATATGGCTTCGCCGGGCCAAGGAGTCCCGAACAGAAACTTATAGACATCAAATTTGCTATACTTGTTTCATGTATGTATAGCAATGTGTTAACACCGTGTCCGAAAAGACGAAGTAAGCATTGCAGGAAACGTTAAACGCAGCAAGGACACAGACTGGATACAGACAACAAGTCTCGAACAAAGTCTCAATCGAAATGTATCCCTCCATCAAGGTTGATCTACGAGGAAAGACAATATCAGTACACATGCCAAGTTCTCAGGGAATCGTATGCTACGTAGAGCTACGTAGAACTTACTGTTTGGCCTGTAAAACAGCCAATCGATCAATATGAAGAAGAAGCAGAGTGCTTGCACTATCCACCTGTTATCATTTGTGACTCTTTTGAAGCAAGATACGACACCAGGTTAGAAACATCCTCCGGCGTGCAGATGCGACCAATAGCATTGCGATCAGCAATCTGAAATATGACCTCAGTTATAGAAAGGTAAAATGAAACCTAACATGACACTGACCATCGCAAGCATTTTATCCGAATCTCCACTTATGGCCTGAGTCGATGACCGTCCTTATCAGCCATCAATATTTTGAATGGCTCAGTCAGGCAGCCGCACTCACCCAGTTCAGTATTCACTACACCTGGTGGCTGCATTAGATCACACGACTACACAAGAGCGCGCGAGTAAACATTTGGAGCATACCTGGAGCATACGCGTTGACTGTTATCCCATACTTTCCTAATTCCTGTGCTGATAGCGTCTGTCGTCACATTCTGCTCTATGAGTGGAAATGGCCAGCTTACCAGAAGCCTGCGTCAAACCTCTGATAGCGAACTTCGTTGAAGAGTATAGGCTCATCATTGGCGTCCCTGTCTTCCCCGTGCCAGAGCAAGCGCCAATAATGCGTCCTCCACGACCCTGTTGAATCATTTGCAACGCAGCGTATTTGTAGCACAAAAAGGTGCCGCGTGAATTGATAGCGAAAGTTTGGTCCCATTCAGAGACAGCGACTGTGAACCAGTAAGCTTACTTCCCGCGCTGGGGTGTAGACGTCGAATAGGGCACCGACCTTCGGTCATCGGTATTCCAGCTGGACAGATACCAGCGTTCGCGACCATCTTTGAAAAATGCATTAGAATCCAGATATTCCCGCCCAGCGCTGCCACGGACTTACAACGTCTAAGCCTCCAAGGCCTTGCACAATTCCTTCAATCATGGCCTTGACTTCTGCTTCTTCAGAGATATCAGCGGGAAAGACTTGCACATCGCATCCCGAAGCCTCCCGTATCGCGCCCTGTGCCGCTCGGAGTTTATTGATCTTCCCTGGAACATCGTTCAAAGCAAGTTTGAATCCATCCTGAGCAAGTCGAGTGGCGATGGCTAGACCTATTCCTTGGGAAGAACCAGTGATGAGTGCGACACCTTTGCTTCGATGTTCGCTGACAGATTCAAGTGCAGACATTGTAAATCTTTGTCCCGTCTTGAATGCGAAGGAATCGAAGTATTTATATCAAGCTGACATTGCTGCCTTGAAAAGTTCAAGTATTGTTCTTGTTCGTCATACAGGGAGCTGCGCTCTGCGTTACTTGTTGTATGGATTCCCGCATAAACCCTTGTACATTGAAGTCTGATTGGATATAATTGACCTTTGCTAATCGCAAGAATTCTCGCATAAAGTCCTGTATTCTGAGGTCTGATTGGATGGTTCACGTTTGCTGGTAGCATGCTCACGTACACATGGCATACCGGAACTTCTGATTCTTTGACTGGTCTTTGAGTACGCCACAGTCTTCGTTGGCGACCCAGGCGAAAGCAGTCCGGGCCTATCGGTGAGTCTTGGTCAAACGTGTCCTGTCTATTCGGTCCTCGTTTGCGCCCAAGGCTGTTTCGATCCGAGCTGAGCAGCAGCTACTGGACTTGTACATTCAGTAAAGATGTCTTCCGAAGCGCCAAGCATCAGTGAACGGAGCAGGAACGGAGCAAGAAAAACCGGCAACTTCGATTGCTCCGTAAGCATGGCTTACTCCGGAGGCACGCTTTTGTCAGCGCCACTTTCCTCGGTGACCTGAGCTGACTAGAAGGCTGACCTGAGCCAGACCAGAGTTCTGTTTCTCTACAATCCCTCACAACTTTGATGTCTACCCTCAAGTTCCCTTACCGCCAGCTCGGCCAATTGGAGATTACTATCAGATGTAGCAAGGCTGGCTCTGAACCCTCTTTCTCCTTTAGTTTTAACTCTTTGATTCACGCGTTCACCGATGAAGACTGGGGGGAAACTCAGAAGGATGGTAAGTAGTACTTGTACGGCACGTCGTTCGACAATCCAACTCAGGCTAGCCTAAAACAAATTTGGATTTGAAGCCTCACCTTGTTGTAGCAAGTGCGAGCTCTTTTCAAAGCTCGCTTTGAACTTGGAAAATGGGCTCGACGGGGATGGACGATACATGAAAATTGTCACAATCCAAGCTGACCAGGAGGAAGTGGAAAATGGCGTTGTTCAGCCTGCCATTCAAGAAATACAACCTCCTCATGAACATGATTCTCCGGCGAGCACAATTTCAAGCCAGAGGCTGGCAGGTCACACAGTGAGTCTTCTGGTGTTTCGAGTGCCTTGGCAATAGCAGTAATCTCGTTCTGGTAGGATACTTCTTCGAATGACACACATTCAGTTTCTTCGTGCTTGGAAACCAGCTCTCGTAAGCATATATCTTTCTTTTTGCTGTTCTCTAGTCCTCAGCTACACAATTTCAGAGTATACGCCAGCTACCGTCAACGAGGAATCGGCTGCAAAGGGTATGTTCACGTCCATATGTCTGCGGATACCACGTACTCAACATGAGACTGTAGTGAACGACTTAAACATGCCTTCCATGCACAGTCTTTCGACATTACCTACGGATTCTGTTCTTTCTGGTTTGAGTAGTGAAATGCCGTGGAACACGGATATAGGCGACTTCTCTTCCCATGATCCATCGACATCGTGTCAGTCGCCTCTTGGTGGTATCGATGACTTCGCTTCGGTTTCTGACTATCAACAAAACACATTGCCACTGGTGGCGTTGTCTCCTTCCTTCACCTCATTATCTCAGTTTTATTCATGTCCCGAGTCGGTCTCGACGGAAGGCGCGCTGGTTGCTCTCTCGTCTTCGTCCTCTCAGCCTCCTTCCGTCAATAACGATTCGCCACCGGCTCTTTCTACGTTTTCTTGGCTCGGCCTTAGCGCTAATGAAGCATCCCTGACATCACCGTCATCTTTTCATCAGTTCGCTGAAGGCCCTCTTCCTCTCCCTTCACCCCAAACGTTCCCAGAAAATGATTCAAGTTCGGGTTCTCCTCCCAGCACTGGCCCACCAAAGAAGCGCCAGCGCAGTACATCATCTTCATCTCTAGCAGCTTCGCCCAGCGATTCTGTCGACCACTGTAAACCTAAAATACGGCCATCAGCACGAAGCAGCTTCAAATGCTCCTTTGCCCCATGCAAAGCAGATTTTTCTCGCCGGCATGATTTACTTAGGCATGAATACAACGTGCACGGGAAGCAGCAGGAATGGATGTGTGATAGCTGTAAGAGGTGCTTCTCTAAGAAGGCGTCTTTGGAGAAACATAATTGTCCGACGTTGAGGGGTGCTGCGGGTCAAGCGAAGGATGTGTTTAGGCTGACGATAATAGATTAAAGGAAGGGCAGTTCGACGTAAATTTACCTGGCTTTGGTTTCATGTGTAGATTCGCTGTTTTTTCGTTGTTTATATCGTGGTTGCTTTCTGGATCATTGTATGTTATGTATTACTGGATGTTCAATAATAGTTTCACATTTATTACACCTTCAACAGTTTCTATGCAAAGTTTGAACGCAAGGTTTTCTTTCATCCTACCATACTGCGCTTACGCCCACGGAGACGAACTGACGATACGGGTCAGCAAAATAAAATTTTCCAAGAAGTAGAAATCTTACCATCATCCAGCCTGGTCTTGATCGCCTGCCACTCCTTACCCATCTTCTTCTCGTAGGCAGCAAGCACTGACGCAAACATCGGCCCAGAATCTGGATGTGTGGAAGCAAAGGCACGTTCAAGGACGTAGAGATCCACAGCCTTATCTTCGGTCAGCGTGGAGGTATATGATAAACCGAAATCTATGAGGACCTGTGTTATGATAGTCAGGATGACGCATGAGTGGGGGAGGTGGGGTCATACTAGTTCTGTTGTCCGACAGGCATCAGGTACCTTGAACGTGGATGGATGTCGGAGCATCATGTTTGAGGTCGTCAAGTCTCCATGTATAACGTCTGCTTGGTGCATTTTTGCAATTTCGGTCCCAACTAGTACCATCAGCTCATCTAACACAAGTATAGTGTTAGAGGGTGGTGAATTCATTGATCAAGTGAGATGGTATACCAACTGAGACTCCATACTCCTTTAAGCTGTCGGTTCGATCCTCTCCAACGGATTCAAGCTCGTCGCCCTCCTCTTCTTCCTCAGCACCACCTGGCAATAGTTTCCTGACGCTCTTTCCTTCAATCCACTCGATTCCGAGCATACCCTCGGATGCATCTACCATCCGTATTCCAGGCACACACACACCTGACCTGGTACAGATCATACAATCTCATGAGTCGACCGATGAGAACGTGATACCGTTAAAGATTGGCACACCGCAAACATTTCAGCAATGCCCGGGCCTCTCCGGCAATCCGAGATCGAGTAAGGGTATTGTCAAGCGTCGGGTGCCTGTACTGCTTTTGAAATCGGTACTTCAGTAATATCGGAGGAGATTCGGGTGTTAGTCGAGTCTTGTAGACTTTCTATCGGGTCGAATTATTCGCCGTAAGAGGATATTTGACATCGGAGGAGGGTCAAAGAGAACTTGCAGCTTCTGCACCTTGAGAGATAGATACTGAAGAGTTCAGGAGGTTTTGGGAAACTGAGTAGGTCATTGAAGTTGTAGCGTAAATTTTGTAAGTAGAAAGAGAGTACAGTCGCAGGCGCCGCCGAATCGTTTAGATATTTGGCATTGTTGAAAGTGAAAGGCGATAGCTTTGACTCTCCAGCGCCTCGCTCGCCGCTCGGCGCCTAATTGAAATATCTCTTCACTTCACCATCATCAACGAAATGACCGAGGAGAAATGTGCGTAGATTCGTGTATCTAACTTCATGCTGCTGGATCTCAAACTTCGATGCTTAGCACCATACGCAGCTGCTGCACATATTCCGCTCATTAAATCACCCAGCCTACGAGTTCCTCGACCTGTAGCGTTTATCTACAAATCCATTCCACGATTTGATTAACTGAATAGCTCCGAGTGACAGGTCGAACTGCCACAGGATATCCATCCTCTTCCAGACTCGGTGACGGCATACGTATGTTTTCCAGCCTGTCATCCTTCCATCGAATTATGTATCCAATCGCCATACTAATGCCTCCCTAGTTCGTTTACCCATTTACCCTGGAGCCTCATGTTGTTACCATGGAGAGTTCCCGACAATCGACCCTATCGGCTCATGTGGCTAGACGAGAGGCGTACCTGAAGTCTCGAGATGAGGAGAAGGAGCGAAGGAAGCGCGATGCGCTGAGGAAGATTGCCCCTGGGTTTGAACCTCAAGGTTCGGTCCTTGTTCCTACGAGGGCCGCTTCGGTACCGCTTAGCTCGAATGGCACTCCTGAGCCCACAAGACATAGGCATACTAAGTCTGTAATGGAAGATTTGGTTGATCAGCTCGCGGCACTTGACTCTGGTTCATGAGATGGCCCGGGTCCGGACTGTGATAGTGATGTTCTTGTGAGCGCAATCTGTATATATCTGTGGCTTGCATTGAACTAATTCTGGAAGTGCATGTACTTATACACATACTAATAGATATGGATTTGCGGCTGACGTTGAAGTGACGCACATGTGAGATGGAGCTGCCCTCGTAGGCAATTACAAGGGAACATTATCAGAGATTCATATAAGGCGAACTATTAGTGAGCCCACGTATTGCTAATTTGGAGCTTTTGAATACATATACTGACGTAGACGGTACAGAGTTGTGATCATTCAGAGGTCCGTTTCAGCTCCAATTGCAGCGATAAACCAAGACTGGGTCTCAGTAATATATTGTTCACTCGCCTCTTCATCGGCACATATCAACCTCCGTCAGTATGTTTTCCGCCTACCCCTTGCATACCGAGTGTGGTTTGCAATGGCAGAAGTGAAAGCGCCGCCCCGTCAAAATTTCTACCAAAAACTCACATGAAAATACTCCTTTTGTAACCCAGAGACGCTCAAGGCGCTCGGAGGGACGAGCAACGGCCTCTCAGGCGTTTCACGGATATCACGGGAATTCATGAAGTTATGGTCATCTGTAGGCCTGAGATGGTAGAAAATTAGAAAAGTGGCGAAAACACGGTCTAGTCAAGCCTTTAAGGCAAGTCATCAGGCGTTCTGATCTTGTTCAGTTAGGCTGAGGACTTATGGAAGGAATCAGGTCACGCAGGTTCTCCCGATACCGCGCTCGATTTCTCCTGATAGACCTTGATGTATCACCACACGTCTCTGGCTTCAATTCGATTCATTAATGCTCACTCTCCAGAAAGGAACCTCGGACTAAAATAGGCGCCGCATGGGGCCTGGGTTCACCACCGGAAGTCACGCAACCAAAGGACCGCTTCCAGTTTCTTGCAACTTCGGGCATACATATCTGCATGCTTTCTATTCTGTTTCTATTCCAGTGTTTCATATGCGGGGTGGTCCGACGACAAGGAAAGCAATGGCAATACTTGGCAATATCGGCGCTTTTGATGCGCCGATATGTGCAACTGTTGATTAACGTTGATTGCTCGAGTCGGTCACGAATACTTGCTGGGAAAAAAATGTCAAACTAACACTGATACGGGAGCCGGAACATTGACGAGGTCATTTCAGGAGAAATCTGTGACCTGTAAAAATTACGATCGAGCCGATCGGGGATGTTATTTCGTTGGTGTCCACGTTTCTTGACGTTAGTTCAAGACTTCCGGGACAGAAAAGAGGAGTCGGCTGCGTACTTAATGGCAGTAACATACTTTGGGTACTGCGTGCAACCATCTCACGAGCGCCCGTGAGGAAGTCAGCCTTTTTCCCCGAGTTTCCAGAATTCTTCATTTCGAAGGTGTGATTGCATATTAAAGACGGACTCTATTCTCCCGGAAAGCACCCCAACCTTCACTCAGCTTGGACCACCATACATACCATCATGCATCCAAGCTGCTACCGCACGAGACTCGTACTGGAACTGTGTAGCTCGTTGGTTCTTCCTTCGATGGTGCTCAACCTCTCCACGCGTATAAATGGAACGAATCTCGGTCTCTTATCGATCCCTTGCTATATTGCGTTCACTATCTGTTGGGCAATAGCAAAGGGATGGTTGGTCAGAATCTTGCAATATCGAGAGCGACGACAACTGGGTGCAAAGGAAATACCGCGTGTAAAGGGACGCTGGCCAGGTAACATCGATATTCTGCTCAAGATGATGGGCGGGTTCAAAGACAGCTACGTCCTTGATGTGTACCTGCAACTCTTTGAGGAGTATCAGTGCACAACTCTCAATACCCGAATTCTTTGGATAGACACAGTAAGTCTTCTACCTTCTGATGGTAGATTACTATCAACGCCACTACGACGCCGCGAAGACACCGGACGTGTAGCCTTCACAAGCCTGTCAGGGAACGTACCTCACACACATTTTGATTTCCACATTGGGTTATCTCGTGTACTTAACAGTCACTGACGAGATGTTGGTATCTGCTTATAGATCATTTCAATGGACCAGGAGCATTCGAAATTTGTTCTTGCTACGGGTTTCGATCACTTTTGGCGGGGAATTTACCAGAAGGAGCGCATGTAAGTAGTACTTACATTCCATCAGCCTTTCGTTGAATTGATCCATGTATCTATAGGGAGACGTTCCTCGGAAAGGGAATTTTCAATAGAGATGACGATGTGAGCGCCGTTTTACCTCCCGCGTCCTTAACATAATTTTACTAATGAGGCAAGTAACAGATATGGCGCATGGTTAGTGAAGCCTAACGAAATCATGTTTTACCTGTTCTCAAACTCTTGACGTTAGCATCGCGCGAATACGCGTCCTTTCTTCGCCCGTGAACGAATTTCCGATTTTGAGACGTTCGACACGTATACAGCTCGGACTTTAAACGCTGTTTCGACTTTTGAGTCGTCTGGTCAAGCCTTCGATGCTCAGGACCTGTATTCACGATTCGCCTTGGACGCCGCCTCCGAGTTTTTATTCGGAAAAAATTTAGACACGCTCTCAGCGTCTTTACCTGTCGCAGGGAAGGCAACCTTGGGTCCTAAAGGATCTGCCACGGAAGATACATGGGGCTCCTTCGTGCAAGCATTCGAAAAATCTCAACAGGTCATCACGACCAGAGGACGTATTGGCCGCTTTTGGCCGCTCTTTGAGCTATTTGTCGACAAAAACGCTCCGCATGCGAAAGTTATTCACAACTGGCTTGACCCGCTGGTGAAGGATGCTCTTTACGAAAAAGAGAGAATGCTCAAGGCTGGTGTTCAAAGTCCCATCGGAGACAAGAACTTCCTTCAGCATCTCGCTGATAGCACTGACGGTGAGTCTTGCTGGGGGGTTACCGATGACCGGATTGTTCAACTGAAGCCGTGTATAGATCCTGTTCTCATTCGCGATCAGCTTCTGAGCTTGCTTCTAGCATCGCGGGATACGGTTGGCTCCTTTCTTCGTCGCCGTAAGCTAACCAGTTTGTACTGATGGCAACTGCTATAGACTGCATGCCTTTTAACTTATGTCACCTATTTTATGGCTATTTATCCCGAGGTAGCGAAACGTCTGAGGGCGGAAGTTCTTGAGCATATTGGACCTTATGGTACGCCTACCTACGAAAAAATAGGAAAGCTCAAATATAGTGAGTCCATTTAGCTTGCACGCCGAGGGGTGCTTAAACCTCCACTTCAGTGCGGGCAGTCATCAATGAAACACTGCGCCTTTTCCCTCCGGTGCCTCTCAATGTCCGTGAAAGTCGAACGGCGTGTGCACTTCCTCCTTCAGATCCTACCTTTGCATCTGGAGACCCGTCAAACGACTCGCGACCGCTCTACATGCCCGGATCGACGATGATCGTGTACATGCCTCTTCTGATGCAACGGAACAAAGCGCTATGGGGACCAGATGCGGACGTGTTTGACCCCGAACGATGGATACAGCCTGAACACATAGCACAGTTTGTCAGGAATCCAACTATATTTATGCCTTTTAGCGCGGGTCCGAGAATCGTGAGTCTTGCTGAGGTTGCTTCATCTGCAGTTGCTTATCCCTTGTGGATGTATAGTGTGTAGGCCAGAATTATGCCTATAACGAGGCCTCATTCTTCTTGGCGCGATTGCTGCAGCAGTATGATACCTTCACATTAGCTCCTGAGGCTCAGCCTGAAGGGTCGTTACCACCTGCCGTATGGAAGACCCGTCGAGGCCGACAGCCTGAAGAGCGGATTTGGCCTGCGGCCGCATTAACACTATATGTCAAGGTCAGTCGATTGTTCGATAACTCATCGACTGGGCCTGTACTGATTAGTCATCTCCACAGGGTGGTCTATGGGTTCGTTTTGGCAAAGCACCTTCGTCGTGATCAAGAGCTGCAGATGCTAGTATTCATTTAGGGACTACGTATATGTAGCTAATACCCAACTAGGACTTTTTGTTGTACATATACTATGACAATTTGTGAAGACACTAAAGATGTATACGCAGGATGATAGTTGTACCAATACTTAGAAATAGAAAAGAATTACGATATGTGATTGCTCGAGAACGATGCAAGGAGCGCTTAAAATGATCATGATAAGAAAAGAGCGGAAGGAACTAGGGGATAGCCTAGGATAGGAGGAAGAGGGAAACAACACCAGCCAGCCAACACCAGGAGCCGGATAGCTCCATTTCAATCATTCATACGGAGAAGACTGACTTGGAACGGCCTCGACTATTCGAGGAGCGCCGGCGCTAGGCTCCCTCGAAGAACCGCCAACATTCTTGGATCGCGTTTACTGCTGAAATGGATTTACTGTCCCACTCCAAAGATAGGGTGAGCCTTTTCATTTTTTACGACACATGTGGTGCACAGACTTGAGCTCCTTTTCCGCTTTCTCATCCTTGATCGTTTCGAAACGGCGAACCTTCACATTCTTCAGTTTATTCCTCAGATATACACGACACCAGGTAATCGTGTTTCAGAGATACAAGGAGAATGACCCTCGTTTCCGTCAAGGTCAGCAATGAACTCAGCCTCAGCTAAATTTTGACCAAACAGGCTAGGCTGGCTCCCGATGTGGAAGATTGTCGAGAGCCTCAAGTACAGCGCTTATCCTGTCTCCCTTTCCGCCTTCAAGTTCTCCGGGGGTAGAGCCACTCTGAAAGATCAAAAGTTGTTATCTTAGAGGGGGATATGGCTCGAACACCACGTACATCTTCTTGATTTTACGCTAAGCAGATCTATCATAAGTTCTAGCTCGAAATTTTCGAGAAACGCAAGGCACTGAGGTTGTGCAATCTGGCGTAGTAATGGAGAATAAATTGTTCTTGTCCCAAGGTGGTACAAAAAGCTGGATACATTAAGGAGGTTTGGGTCAGTGCTGGGTGCCGTGACGGTGTATGGTTCCCGGGATCAACGTTTCAACCCTCATCCGGAGCTGGCCGGGGAACTCCCCGTTGACGGCCCGATATATATTATTAATTTCAAGTATTTCCTTGTCACAAAGTCACGACCATCACACAGTTCTTCTCTTGTCACCATACTTATCGGGCGGCCATCAAATCATCTTATCAATTATATGGACGCCGAGTTTAAGGCTTTAGCTGATTCTTTCTCTAATGTTGACGACTTGCAAGACGCTGCATCGTTGTTATCCTCGTTTTTGAAGTGCCATAGAAAATTCATAAATCCCAAGTCGCAATTACTGTCTCCTGACGCATGCCGGTCATTGTTAATCAAAGATGTGGAGTTGTACGCGTTGTTGAAAACGGTCCACAAAAACAAAGATTTTTCTGGTTTCGATGGATATGGTGCGCCGAATAGCTCAACTCCGATTCCTTACACGTTTACTGATAATGGATGCAATCAGTGCCTCGTATTCCACAAGCTGATTGGAAATCTTATAAGCAGCTTCAGACGGTCAAAGATATTCTCAATGAAGTTCTTCGGCTCAACAAGATAGGTCCCATTGTACAAGGCGAAGCACCGTCATTTGCAATCTGGCGCGCTCAGCATGCGAAAGGCACAGTCGCCGCCCACATCGAGGGACTCGGCATTCCTAAATTCAACGACCACCCTTGCACAGTTATGCACCAGCTCGGCAGCTTTGCGCTTAATCCCTCTCTGAAAGAACGACTGAGCAACGTATTCTCCTCTCTACACCACACGTCAGTTCCGTTCTTCTTAGACTTGATCCATGATGACTTTCGCGAGAAGGTTTCTAGTTAACGCATCCGGAACTGGCAAAACCAGGCTCTTGCTCGAAGGCCTGTGTCTGAACTGGGGGTTCTACTTCACCTCAGTAGTAGGTTCGAGCGGTCTGGGGTCAGACGATGTTGACGCCGCCATCCAGTATCATATTCCACGCACTTGCGGATTCAGTAGGATTTTATCAGCAGCCTCCAATACTGACGAGGCGATGAAGTCTAACCTGCGCATCGTGCACCGCCGTTTTAGTGAAACACTTCTTTCTCGTCTCCTTTTGTTCAAGATATTTCTGGAGTGTGCAACTGAACGCGGCCTAACTCACGAACACAAGACGTGTTGGCTCTTGTTGCAGCTTCGCCCGGATCTTATGGGTGTCATCGATGCATTCGACTCAATCCAACAATGTCTGATGGAGTCGGATGTAGCTGATGAAGTCATTGAAAATGTCATTGTGCAAACATTACAAGAGATGTCGTGTATATGGGACTCGGATGACCACTTCTATGTTGTCCTCGATGAAGCCAATAGCGCAGCCAACTCGCTTCCGGTGGCTTTTCGCGAAGATGGTGAACAATATCCTGTGCTGAAAGAGATCATACGGTCTTGGCGACGACACCTCGACCATCTTCCCGTTTCTTTCATCATTGCCGGTACAGACGTACCCCGTAAATATTTCAGAACGAAAAGCAATGAATGGGATAGATTCATTTGGTGCTCCGATACAGGAGCGTTTGATAACGAAGAAAGCCAACGAGCCTATGTCGAGGAATTTTTACCTCCCGAAATACTCTCTTCGGTCGAAGGTGATGCCCTTATGAAACGAATATGGAGATGGTTTAGAGGAAGGTAGGGTTTCCAACTTCACTCAAATATACTTCTGTGCTCATGATGTCCTATTCTAGACACCGTCTAACCGCAGCTTTCATGACGATTCTACTTAAAAATGATTTCAGTGATATGCATAGTCATCTCGATGAGCAAGTCCTTTCGGCGACGAAATATTCACCGGACGACGGAGCGGAGTATAGTACGGGAAGGACCAGCTTTATGTATTATCATGAAGTCAGCTTAGATGTATTGCGCAATAGTGAGGGTCTCGCTAGCTCTTTCCAACTTGTCAGGTCTAATAAGTCTATCTAGGCGGTACGATGAGAACGATGATGCACGAGGCCCTTATTCATGCTATCAGCCATTTTGATGGAAACAGAAAAATGGGAGACGAGAGTGCTTTGCTCGTCGCGCAAAGTCAGGGCCGGTTTGCGGACGCGGAGATGTCCTATGCTGTCGTCGATGAACCATTAGTGTTAATGGCTACTGCAAAATGGTTCATGGGGGAATGGAAGTCAATCATCGATCTAGAGTATTTCAACTCTGCAATCAACTCAAACGAATGCAGAGACGTTCACAAAATCGATTATGTGGCGCTTTACCTTGCTCTCGCCTTTGATGGAACACGTCTTTTATCTGACGTCCTCGATTTCCCAAAGGCACCTTCGTGGGCTAAAAAACCTGCTCGGCTCGTCGTCTGGAAGGGCAACGAAGGAAAGGTTCCTACACGATATTCCGATGAGTCGCCGCACCAGCTTGTCGTTGGCACCGACAACCTGGCAGGTGTTCTCGAGTGGATGAACATGAATGAACACGAAGTCCCATTCTGTTCATACACTTCTGGCTCTTGCTCGACATTGATCTTTGCTTTGGAATTGGGACGTGGATCACGGGCTTGGGTCGTCTTACAAGCTCCGTCTGAGGATGACGAAACACTCGACATAGAAGCCATTCTGCAAAAGTTGAGGACAGAAGCGATCTTCAAAGCTGAGGTGAGTCTTTTTTCATCTTAACTCACCACGCTTTCTGATATCCTCGTTGTAACTCAGGATACTTCCACCAAAGAGTCTGACGATGTTCTTCGGGCCTTGAAAAAACTTCCGAACCTGCAGTCTCACCTCGGTCCACGCGGAGTCTTGGGAGTAGTCGCCTCGTTGAAAAGAAAGATAAATCTGACGACTCCTACAATATCGGCTACAAACAAACAACCTGTCGCTCTTCTAAATATCGATCTCATGGGGCGCCTCAGCAAAGAGAGGTCTCAGCAAGAGCTCTTCGATCGCCTTGTCTTCTCAATTAAGAGAGCCGGGAAGCGGAAAGATCTCCCTGCAGACGAAGAGAAGCATGCGCTTCCACCTCCGAAGAAAGGTAGAAAGAGAAAGGAGATGGAGATGGCCGCTGCTGAGACTATTGAAGCACCTCCAGGCTCTGGGCCATCTGGAAGTTACTCGCAGCCTTCGATTGAGCGACGTTATAATCTCCGAACTTCGACTCTTAACAAATGTCGGGCTACGAAGTAGTTCTACCACCTGGCTTCATTTATACGTACTTCGTGCTGCTTTCGCTCTGTTGTGCTGCTATAAATCGTTGCGTGTTTGATATATCTCTTAGAACGCTCGTGATCCTCCTCAAGCTTGGAGATTCAGGGTGGTCTATGGGTTCGCTTTGGCAAAGCACCTCGGTTGTGATCAAGTGCTGCAGATGATAATATTTATTCGGGGACTACGTACATATAGCTAATACCCAACCAGGACTCTTTTGTTGTACATACATATACTATGACAAATTGTGAAGATACTAAAGATGTATATGTAGGATGATAGTTGTACCAATACTTAGAAATAGAAAAGAACTACGATATGTGATAACTCGAGATCGATGCAAGGAGTTAAAATGATCGTGATAAGACAAGAGCGGAAGGAACTAGGGGGTAGACTAGGATAGGAGGAAGAGGGAAACGACACCAGCCATCTAACACCAGGAGGTAGCACCATTTCAATCATTCATATGAGCGTCACTGTCTATGTCCATGGAGAAAACTGACTTGGAACGGCCTCGACTATTCGAAGAAGCACCGGCGCTAGGTTCCCTTGAAAAACGGCGAATATTCTTGGATCGAGTAGCTAATATCTCGGCCACTGATGACGATCCTCCCGACTCGTAATGTTCACTAAGGAGCCTCTGAAGTAATGTGACCTTTCCCTCTCTAGTCCTCCTTGCTCCTTCGCTTTTCTGTGGAACCCTCGCTCCAAGTAACATACGGAAGCACTCGAGGTAATCATTCATCTCGCTCTCTTTCATGGCTGAAATGGATTTACTGTTGTACTCCAAAGGTAGGGTGAGCCTTTTCAGTTTCTCCATTTTTTTACGACGCATGTGGTGCACAGACTTCTCCTTTTCCGCTTTCTCATCCTTGATCTTTTCAAAGTGGCGAACCTTCACATTCTTCAGTTTATTTGTCGGATGTTCCTCGGATATACACGACACCAGATAATCGTGTTTCAGGGATACGAGGGGATGACCCTCTGTGTCGTCAGGGTCGGCAATGAAATCAGCTTCAGCTAAATTGGCTTCTGGAGGGAAAACAGCGATGACGCGCAAGACACTGTGTTGACCAAACAGGCTAGGCTCCCGATGTGGAAGATTGTCGAGCGCCTCGAGTACAGCGCTTATCCTGTCTCCCTTTCCGCCTTCAAGTTCTTCGGGGGTAGGAGGGTTAGAGTCACTCTGAAAGATCAAATGTTTCCGTATGAGATTGAAAACTACCACTCTTTTCACATGAATCACGCACCTTGCTGAGATAGAATCGACTGGGTGTCACTGTCCTTATGGCACGTATAAGATCCGGTTTGCTGATGAACTCAAGTGGAGTCGACCCCCCCAAGATAAATTTGGCTTGGACAGCCACCCAGATGTATCGAGGGTGACCAGGAGCGTGCAGCTTCAGCACAAATAGAATGTCAGGTCCCATTGCGAGCGGTGGGAAGGAGAACGCCGTGTGTTTCTTGAGTTCAACCCAGTCCTCGAGCTGCTCTGGTGATTTCGCATTTTCACCTAAGCATCCTGACAGTGAAACCTCCCCTCCTCTGAAAGTGGTCTCAGAATAGTCAACGATCGTATCATCGATCTCGCTGCGGTGCACGGCAACCAAAGTCGCTCTGATTTGGCCTAACGTACTGCTATATCTTGCGCTGAACTGGAATACTTCGCCGAGTGGCGTGCCTTGGGGTCTCTCGAAAGCTCGAATGAAGAAATAAACGAGATAGTCTTCGAAACCGTTCTTTGAGGTTGAGTCCGTACCCAACTCATCGCACAGGTTGCTGTACAATGACTCGTGATTCGCATCTAGCCAGAGAGCAGTACCCAGTAGAATGAGTGGCTCGCAGACCTCCGCACGATTGTTGGAGGCACTTTTCGCGCGAAATCGTGCAAAGCCATGTTGAACAAGCAATGACTTGTCATCACCGAGTGTTTGGGCGGAGTCAGGAAGCAATGAACGTCGAAGATAGTTATATACCAGGTTTTTGATGGTTTTCATCATATTGGGACCTAGGGGATATCAATTTAGATTGGCACGCATTAATGGATATAATATAGGCCTCTTACGATCCCGTAACTTTTCATACCGCAACCGATCATAATCGACATCTGGATAAACAGAGAACTCGGGCTCATTTCGGACGAACGTTTTGTTATCCGTTGCTTTGATACCAGTGAAATACTCAATGTACACGTTTAACAATCTGTGAGGTCTCTGGAGACCGTGTTGAATTAGCAGCGCGATATACTCCGCAGTGAACCGGAATCTATGAGATTTAGTATCGTGACCATATATATGGAAATCCATAAGTCCACGAACCTGCCACTAAGCCAATACCAAAGGCGCTGAACAAGAGCTTGACCCTGTCGAGAAGCAAGAAATCTTTCAGGAAGATATCTTCTGATATACTTGAGCTGGGCTTCAGGTGTATCTAGCCCTCCGGTAGTATGAGCAATGCGCAAGGGTTGTTTCTTGAAGAAGGATGAGGACAGAGCATCTCGCATCATATCCCTCGAAATGCCTGTCCCGGTTATTACAAATGTACACGCTGGCACGCTGCCGCACATGTGAGGGTGTCTGATCAAATGCATAATGGTGTTAAACCAGCAAAAAACCAATTCTCTGAGAACTGGGCGAGGGTCGGCATTTTTTATGTTGGTGTAGTGTGAGCGGAAAGCATCAGGAAACTTCTGTACTGCATGCTGCGCTTCGTCAATCACCAAGTACACATGTGAGGGGTCACCGTCATGACCATAGGATGATGAGCCGGACACTACATTCAAAGTAAAGCGGATGCGGCACCAGTATATTGCAATAAATTCTTGCAATTGGACATCATTGACATGCTGCGAGTTGATAACGTCCACCAAGGAATAGAACACATCTCCCATGTTCAGGAGCAATGGATCAATTTGAAGTAGTAGCCACCGCTTTTTGAGATCATTTGTAGCGCGAAGGCCCTGATATTTCATGATCGCTAGGTACTGTTCAAATAGAACCAATCTGGCCAGTAGAACGGCTTGAAACAGACGTCTTGAAATGGCGCAGTTCTGGACAAGTCTGTCTTTGAGTTCACTGTCGTGAAGTGCTCTACCTTGTACGCGCCGGGATAGATCCTCAGTAAAGCCTGGTGACTGAGGAAGGCGGCTGTAAATGGTATCGGCAAGATCACTAGAGCCGAGAGGCGATTGAGAGATCCCAAATGTTTCCTCTGTTGTGAAGTAGAAGCCCCAATGCTGGCACATTCCTYCGAGAAGAATTCTAGTTTTACCAGCACCAGAGGTATTGACAAGCAGACTGCAAGCTGACATTAGATGGAGCGCTATGGTGTGTATGTGACAAGCTCACGTATGGGTGCCCGGTCTGAAGATTTGTGCTATATACGACATGTAATCAGGGTCTCCACCCAAACATCCAAGATCGTGTAACAGAAGGCTAGGGTAGTCTGGCGTAGATCGCGAAGATGCCGGAAGATTGAGACTCCTCAGAAATAGGAGATTTTCGTCGTGGAGAAGAGTAGAATTATGTTTCCAGGGAGGAAGACTGACTTGTCCCGCAATGAGCCTGCCTATGCCAGGAGCGAGTTGCTCCTGAAACTGAGCAAGAGCGCTTTGTAACGAAGCATGGACATTGTGTGCATCGATCTTGGAGCATTTCTGAGCCATTAGGTTGCAGTTCTGCAATACGAGTATTGTTCAAGGGAGCTATAGTCCAAACGATGCGTATCTTCATGGTTTTATACGGTAAGGTCCAATGCCCCAACGTCAAGGGAAGTTCGAGGTACTGGGGACCGTGAGATCTGGCGTAGTCACGGAGACCCTATTGAGATCATATTGAATTGCTCTTGTCCCAGATAATACAAGAAGCTGCTAGATTCAAGAATTGAGTGCAGGAAGTTTGGGCAGGGGCAGTGAGTCCCAGCAGTTCGTTGATCAGTCGATGCTCCGATCAGCTTTCAGACCGAAGCTCCGGGGCTGCACGGTCAGATCCCGGCCGGGTCGGCAAGAAATTTATCAGTGTTGTCACGTCACATCCAGTTTTCTCTTAGTCCCTCACACTGCAGTAATTCACTATAACTTGTACCATCATCATTTTGGGCCATGTTAGGCTTCCTGGACGGTCATGGATGTCGAATTCAAGTTCTTAGTCGACTCTTTCTCAAATGTTGACGATTTGGAGAATGCTGCATCGGTCTTGTCCTCGTTCCTGAAGTGCCATAGAAAATTCATAAATCCCAATTCTCCATTGCTATCCGTTGATAGATGTCGGCTACTGTTGACTCAGAATACGGAACTACATGCGTTGCTAAAAATGGCACATAAAAATAGGGATTTCTCTAGCTTTGATAAAAACGGTGCGCTGAATTCTTCGATTCAGCTTTGTTTCCATTAATACATGAATATAACCAGTGCCTCGTATGCCCGAAGTTGGTTGGGAGTCATATGATGAGTTTCAGAAACTTACGGAGGTTCTCAATGAAGTTCGTCGTCTTGATGAAATTGAACGCATCGTACAAGGCGAAGAATCATATGCGCATTGCGATTTGGCGTGCCCAAGAGACGAAAGGCGCGTTTGCCGCCCACATAGAAGGACTTGGCATGCCTGATTCCATTGTCCAAGGCTCACTACCCTTGTACTGTTATGTACTGGCTTGGTAGCTTTGCGCTCGATCCCTCTGTGAAAGAAGGGATTGCTAATGTATCTTCTTCCCTGCACAACGTACGCGTAGGTCTCATTTTCTTTGGGTGGGACTTTCAATTGCTTACTCCTACCAAGGTTTCTAATCAATACGTCCGGCACAGGAAAGACCAGGCTTGTTCGAGGGCTTGTGTATCAACTGTGGATTCTACTTCACATCAGTGGTAGATTCAAGTGGCCTGGGATCAGATGATGTCAATTCCGCCATCCACTACCATATTCCACGCACTCGCGATTTCAGCGAAATTCTATCTACAGCCTCGAATGTTGAGGAGGCAATGAAATCTAACTTGCACGCCACGCACCGCCGTTTCAGCGAGACTCTTCTGTCTCGTCTCCTTGTGTTCAAACTATTTCTGGAATGTGCGACTCAAGATCGCCTAAGTCACGAACACAAGAAGCGTTGGCTTTTGGTACAGCTTCGCCCAGATCTTCTGGGTGTCGGTGATGTATTCGACTCAATCCAAAACTTCCTGGCAGCATCGGATGCTACTGATGAAATCATCGAAAATGCTATCGTGCAGATGCTGCAAGAGATTGCGTATATATGGGACTCTGATGATCGCTTCTACGTTGTACTCGATGAAGCTAATCATGCAGTGAACTCGCTTCCGGTGGCGTTTAAGGAAGAGGAGGAACAATATCCTGTGCTGAAAGAGATCATACGGTCTTGGCGACGGCACCTCGACCATCTTCCTGTTTCTTTCATCATTGCCGGTACCGACGTACCCCGTGAATATTTCAGAACGAAAAGCAATGAATGGGATAACTTCATTTGGTGTTCCAATACAGGGGCGTTCGACAACGAAGAAGGCCAACGAGCTTATGTCGAGACATTTTTACCTCCCGAAACGCTATCTTTGGCAGAGGGTGGTGCGCTTTTGGAACGGATCTGGAGGTGGTTCAGAGGCCGGTAAGGTTCAAAACCCCATTTCAAATTGCTTACACTAATCTCATGACTGCCATCCTAGACACCGTCTGACTGCGGCTTTCATGACGATTTTGCTCCAAAATGATTTCAAGGATCTGCATAGTCATCTCGATGAGCAGGTTCATTCAGCAACGAATTATTTACCGGACGACGGGGCGGAGTACAGCACAGGCAGAACCAGTTTCACGGACTATCATGAAGTCAGTCTGCACATACTGCGTAATAGTGAGTATCTCGCTAGCTTAGTTCTTACCTGTCGGGTCTAATTTTACTCAGGCGATACAATGAGAACCATGATGCATGAAGCTCTCATTCATGCTATTAGCCATTTTGATGGGAACAGAAAAATGGGAGATGAGAGTGTTTTACTAGTTGCGCAAAGTCAAGGCCGTTTTGTGGACGCGGAGATGTCCTACGCTGTCGTCGATGAACCGTTGGTGTTAGCGGCTACTGCAAAGTGGCTCATGGGAGACTCGAAGTCAATCACAGACCTAGAGTATTTCAACTCTGCAATTAACTCAAATGAATGCAGAGCCATACACAGAGTCGACTACGTAGCGCTTTATCTGGCCCTCGCCTTTGATGGAACACGTCTTCTATCTGACATCCTCGATTTCCCAAAGGTACCTGCTTGGGCTAAGAAATCTGCTCGGCTCGTCGTCTGGAAGGGCAACGAAGGAAAGGTTCCTACACGATATTCCGACGAGTCGCCGCACCAGCTTGTCGTTGGCACCGACAACCTGGCAGGTGTTCTCGAGTGGATGAACATGAATGACTACGAAGTTCCATTCTGTTCATACACTTCTGGCTCTTGCTCGACGTTGATCTTTGCTTTGGAATTGGGACGTGGGTCACGGGCTTGGATTGTCTTACAAGCTCCGTCTGAGGATGAAGAGACACTCGATATAGAAGCCATTCTGCCAAAGTTGGGGACAGAAGCGATCTTCAAAGCTGAGGTGAGTCTTTTTTTCATCTGAACTCACCACGCTTTCTGATACACTTGTTGTAACTCAGGATACTTCCACGAGAGGGTCTGACGATGTTCTTCAGGCCTTGCAAAGACTTCCGAATCTGCAGTCTCACCTCGGTCCACACGGAGTCTTGGGAGGGGTCGCCTCATTGAAGAGGAAGATAAATCTGACGACTCCTACAATATCGGCTACAAACAAACAGCCCGTCGCTCTCCTTAATATTGACCTCATGGAGCGCCTCAGCAAAGAGAGGTCTCAGCAAGAGCTCTTCGATCGCCTTGTCTTCTCATTTAAGAGAGTCGGGAAGCGAAAATATTCACCTGCGACCGAGGGACCTGTGGACGAGGAGAAGCCTGCGCCTCCGCCTCCGAAGAAGGGTAGAAAGAGAAAGGAGAAGGAGAAGGCCGCTGATGAGACTGCTGAAGCACCTCCAAGCTCTGCGCCATCTGGAAGTAATGCGCAGCTTTCGGAGCGACGCTATAACCTCAGAACTTCGACTCTTAACAAGCGTCGGGCTACGAAGTAGCTCTAACATGACACATCTATCTTTCTATCTTCATCTACACATACTCTATGCCGCTTTCGCTTTCGTCCTGCTATCCTATTGCTATCATCTTGCCTTTCACCTATTGCTTTGTTGACATCAATCTATTGCGTGTTTGTATTACTAGTTTCGGCTGTGTCCAAAGAAAAAAAGTAATATACCTCTAGCGTGACATTCAAATATTCGGAGTAGTATGCGGCGCGTCGACCGGTCTTCCAGGGCAAAGAGCTACTTTCGGAAGGTCTTATTGTTCTTTAGCGAGTGCGAGGCAACCCTTTGACATCTGTCATGGGGGTCATTGTGGGTCCATTGTGGGTCCTTATTGTAGGAAATTGTTGGTCCAGCATTTTGGATAGCGAAAACAACGCGCTCGTTGCATAGCCTAGCAGAGGCGTTGCTGCTATTGGAACAAGGGAACAAAGTACGGTACTATGTCGTCAATTGAACCGAAATATGCGGGACCCGGAAACGACGGGCAATTCAGGTGGACACCGTTGAACTTCAAGGCCCAGTCAACTTGTCGAAGGAGCAAATATCGGACAACCAGCTTTCAACGTTGTCAGCTTTTATCTGAAGACAGTATATCTAGATGACTCAGCTGACTACACTCAGCGACCCATCGAGTACAACCTCGTAAGACCAAATTCCTATGAAAAGTTGCTCTACTTACATCGGAGACTACGAACGGGATATACGGCCAAAAATCAAGAGCGTACACGAAGAGAGGTTTGAAGTTCAACGTTCAGGCCTGCACCCGACTGTACAAAAGACTATGACAGTTTGTGATGACAAGGCTAAAGATGTATACGCAGGACGATAGGTGTACCAATAGACTTATGAAGGAATTACGATATGTGGTTCAATAATCGCGGTAAGAAAGGGCTGAAGCCTTAGCCTGGACTAGGTATAGGAGGAAGAGAGAAACGACACCAGCAACCAAACATCAGTGACCGGGTAGCTCCAGAAAGCCGGTCATGACCAAACGTCACCATCCGTGTCTAATGGCCTGGAACTACTCGAAGGAGCTCCGGCGCTAGGCGACCTCGAAAGACTTCCAATGCTCTTGGATCGAATAGCTAGAATCTTCGCCACTGATTTCGGTCCTCCTGCCACAAGATGTTTACCGAGGAGCCTCTGAAGTAAATCAACTTTTCCATTCCTAGTTTTTCTAACCCCCTCTCCTTTCTCCGGGACGTTGTCTTCGCCAAACAAAAGACGGAAGCATTCAAGATAGTCGTCGACCTTCGCCTGGGGCAGTTGTGCAAGGGTTTCATGGTCCCATTTGTCGGGAAAGGTGAGACCTTGCAACCTCTTGAGTTTTTCACGGCGTTTCCAGTGTTTATCTTTCCGTTTTCCCGCTTGATGTGCCTCTATCTTTTCGATATACTTCTCCTTAATGTTCTTCAACTTGTTCGTGGGATGTTCCCTGGATAAACGAGAGATAAGGTCCTCATGTCTCAGAGTTACGACGGGGTGACCATCGCTTCCATCGGAGTCAGCGACGGCTACCGAAAGATCAGCTTCGGGAGGGAAAACTGCAACGACACGCAAGACACTATGGAGACCGGCCAAGCGAGGCTCCCGGTACGGGAGACTGTCGAGTGCCTCTAGTACAGCAGCGTTTCTCTTGTCTGCGTTCCCGCCTTCACCGAGAGCAGTAGGGTTCGGGTCACTCTGGAAGGCAAGAAAAGCATCGCAAGATGAGCTTGAGATATCAAATAGCCCCGTCACAAGTATTACTCACCTTACTGTGATAGAATCGATTTGGTGTCACTGTCCTAATGACTTGTGCTAACTCCGTTGCACTGATGTATTCAACTGGGCTCCTTCCCCCCAAGAGAAACTTGGCTTGAACGGCCACCCAGATGAATCGATAGATGAATTGAGAGCCGAAGGGAATGTGCAGCTTTAACACAAATAAAATATCGGGGCCCATGGTAAGTGGGGGGAAACAAAACGCCGTGTGCTTCCTGAGCTGGACCCAGTCCTCAAGGCGCTCTGGTGATTTCGCGTTTTCACCTAAACATCCCGACAAAGAGATTGCAGCCTTCTTCTTTCCGAAATTGATATTGGAAAAGTCGACTATTGCTCCATCAACTTCGCTGCGATGCACTGCAACTAAGGTCGCTCTGAGAAGACTCAGGTTACGATCTTTCTCCTTGAACTTGAATACACGATCGAGTGGTGTGCCATTGGGGTTATCAAAAGCTCGAGTGAAGTAATAAACGAGGTAGTCTTCGAAACCGTTCTTTATGGTCGAGTCGCTACCCAAATCAGTACACAGATTTTTGTGTAAGGACTCGCTCTTTGAATCGAGCCATACGGCAGCGGCCAATAGAATAAGCGGTTCGCAGATCTCTGCATGGTCACCGTCAGAGTCCGCCCTCGTGCGATATCGTGCAATGCCGTATTGAACAAACAGCGACTCGTCGTCGCCGAGTGTTTGGGCAGAGTCAGGAAGTACTGAACGCCTGAGGTAATTATAGACCAGATTTTTGACAGTTGTCAACATATCGGAGCCTAAAAGATGATTAGATTCGCGCGACCCAGTTGAAAATTTTTCAGAAGTTCCTCACGTTCAGGTTCCAGTAATTTTGTGAATTGCAGTCCATCATAGGAGACGGCCGGAACCTCGGAGCCCAGCATGGGCTCCTTTTGAACAAAACTTGTATTGTCAGATGGTTTGATTCTGGCGGAATACTCGATGTATTTGTTTAACAGCCTGTGAGGTCTTCGAAGGCCATCTTGGATGATAAGCGCGATGTACTCTGCAGTAAACCGAAATCTGTAAGGTTTGTCAAAGCCGAATCGAGATTTGTATATAGGCACAAACTCCAGACCTTCCACTAAGCCAATACCAAAGTCGATGAACAAGGGCGCGACCCTGTGAAGATGCCAGAAACCTTTCAGGAAGGTATTTTTGGATATACTTTAGCTGTGCTTCAGGTGTATCCAGTCCCCCTATAGTATGAATAGTACGCAAGGGCTGTGCCTTGAAGAAGGACGAGGTCAAAGCTTCATGCATCATCTCCCTCGAAATACCTGTGCCAGTAATTATAAACGTACAGGCAACGCTGTCAAGCATATGAATGTGGTCATTCAATCGCATGATGCTTGTGATCCAGCAATTGACCAATTCTCTGAGAACCGGTCTCTGGCCGGAATCCTCGACTTCGCTAAAGGCTGAACGGAAAGCATCAGGAAATTTCTCCACTGCATATTGTGCTTCGTCAACCACCAGAAATATATGTGAGGCGTCGCCGTCATGTCTCGTAGGTGAGCCGGACGTCACATTTAAAGTGGAGTGAATGCGGCACCAGTAGACTGAGATGAACTGCTGCAATTGGGTCTCATCGACATGTTGCGAGTTGATGGAGTGTACAAGAGACTCGAAGACATCTCCTTTCCCCAAGATTGATGGATCTATTTGAAGTAGTAGCCATCGATATTTGAGCTCGTTCGTAGAACGAAGACCTTGGGTATTCATGATCACCAGAAACTGCTCGAACAGAACTAGTCTGGCTAGTAGAACAACTTGGCACAATCTCTCCACGACTTTTTTGTTTCTTCGAAGCCTATCCTTGAATACTTTCGTTGAAAGTGGTTCACCTTCCCTTTCTGGTTGGGAGAGGTCCTCAGTAAAATGCCGGGATTGGGGAAGGCGAGTGTAAATGGTATTTCCAAGGTCACGAGAACCAAGGGGTGGGGATGAGACGAAACCAGTTCCGGCTTGCGCTGTGAAGTAGAAACCCCAGTGCTGGCACATTCCTTCAAGAAGGACTCTAGTTTTACCAGCACCAGACGTATTGACGAGCAGCCTGAAAGCTCAGGTCAGATGAAGTACCATATTGAATACATGAACAGCTTACGTATGGCAGCCTGGTTTGAAGACTTGAGTGATATACGATTGATAGTCAGGATCTCCGCCCAAACATCCAAGGTCGTGTAGCAGCAGGCTAGGGTGGTTCTGCATAGAACGCGAGGCTGCAGGGAGATTAAGACTTTTCAAGAAATGAAGATTTTCGTCGTCGGGAAGGTTTGCATCATGCACCCATGGGCGAAGACCAATTTGACCAGTAACGAGCCTGAACATGTCAGGTGCAAGATTTGCTTGGAAGTGGGTAAGTGTGTCTTGTAACGGAGCATGGATACGACGTGCATCATAGCTGGAGCATTCCTGAGCCATCGAGTGCGCGGAAATTCAGCGGGACGGATGCTATCTGCGAAGCTATTCATGGCTTTATACGGTGGGATTGAATCAACACTTACGAGTCCGAAGATAGAGGCATCGAGAGTTGTTGTGATTTGCATAGCAACGGAGATCCCATCGAAAGCAAATTAAATAGCTCTTGTTCCGTGTTGTAGTTGTAGGTAATTTGGGGAAAGTGAACCGCAGAACTTCATAGTATACACTGTAGTTCCGATCAAGGTTTGCCAGGACCGCCGGCCGACGACCTGAGAATATAATTTATGATGTGACATTCGTAACAGCCGTAACACTTCTGTGACACAAGTCACTCGGAGTCACTCTCAGCCACACATTCTGGGCTTGAACTCGGGAATAAACCTCTATCAGTTGGTTGATTTCTGGGTGATGCTGGGTGTCCTATGGACGTCGAATTCAAAGCGTTAGTTGATTCTTTCACGAATCTTGATAATTTGAAGGATGCTGCCTCGGTCTTATCATCATTCCTGAAGTGCCACAGAAAAGATATCAATCCAAAATCGCCATTACTATCCCCCGAGGCATGTTGGTCACTTTTGACTCAGAATGCGGAGTTATATGCGCTTCTGAAGGACGCACATAAGAAGAAGGATTTCTCTGATTTCGACACAAACGGTGCGCCGCATTCTTAAGCTTGACATTTCCATTGATTCATGAGGGCAAACAGTGCCTCGTCTTCCCCAGGTCAGTTGGGAGTCTTACGATGAGCTTCAAACAATCAAGGATTTACTCGATGAAGTCCGCCGTATTAACGACATTGGACGTATTGCGAAAGGCGAGGAGCCGCCTTTCACGATCTGGCGTGCTCGCCATGCGGAAGGCGCAATTGCTGCTCATATAGAAGGACTCGGCATTCCCAACTTTAAGACTCACTACCCTTGCACTGTTATGCACCGGCTGGGAAGCTTCGGCCTTGACCCTTCTGTGAAAGGAAGATTGAACAACATATTCTCCTCCCTACACCACACGTAAGCCTCGTTCTCTTTAGGCATGCCTCATGATCATTGATTTGTGAAAAGATTTTTGGTTAATGCGTCTGGCACAGGAAAATCCAGGCTATTGCTCGAAGGGCTATGCCTCAACTGGGGATTCTATTTCACCTCAGCAATAGATTCAAGTGGCTTGGGGTCGAAGGATGTGTACTCCGTCATTCACGATCTTATTCCAGGATCTCGCGGTTATAGCGATATGCTGTTCCTCTCTGAAACCACGAATGTCGATGAGGCAATGAATGCTAACTTGCGCATCGCACACCGCCGCCTCAGCGAAACGCTCCTCTCTCGTCTACTTATATTCAAGATATTCCTCGAGTGTGCAACTCAAGGTAGTCGCTTGACTGACGAACACAAGAAGCGCTGGCTTCTAGTTCAGCTTCGCCCGGATATCTTAGGTGTCAGGGATGTGTTCGACTCTATTCAACGCCGTCTAATGGAGTCGAATGTAACTGATGACGTTGTTGAAAATGCCATCGTGCAGACTATACAAGAAATATCGTATATATGGGACTCCGATGACTGCTTCTACGTCCTCCTGGACGAAGCTAATCATGCAGCCACTACACTCTCAGTATCTTTCAGCGAAGACGGTGAAGAATATCCTGTGCTTAAAGAGATCATTCGCTCTTGGCTACGTCACCTCGAGCACCTACGTGTTTCTTTCGTCGTTGCTGGTACAGATGTACCTCCTAAATATTTTGAAACGAGAGCTAATGAATGGGACAAGTTCACCTGGTGTTCTGATACAGGAGCGTTTGATAACGAAGCAGATCAACGGAGCTATATCCAGACTATCCTACCTCCAGAAACACTCGCATCGGTGGAAGGTGAGGCTCTTATGGAAAGAATGTGGAGATGGTTTAGAGGAAGGTCCGAAAACTCACTCGAACCCACTTAATTCTGTCTCATGACATCCTTACCTCAGACACCGTCTAACTGCAGCTTTCTTGACAATACTACTCCAAAATGATTTCAAGGATCTGCACAGCCATCTGGATGAGCAAATGTACGCAGCGACCAAGTACTTTCCAGACGATGGGACAGAGTATAGCACTGGACGAACTGGTTTCACTGATTACCATGACATAACTTTAGAAGTATTACGTCATAGTGAGGATACTCTCTCGTCTACTCGCTATCAAGTCTAATACATTTAGGCAACGCAATCAGGACGATGATGCACGAGGCTCTCATCCATGCTATCTGTTCTTTTGATGGATACAGAAATCTGGGACCGAACGGTGTTAGGCTAGTTACGCAAAGTCAAGGACGTTTTCTGGACGCGAACATGTCCCACGCCGTTGTCGATGAACCAATGGTACTAACAGCTACTGCAAAATGGTTCACGAGGGAACCAAAGTCAATCACGAACTTGGAGTACTTCAACTCTGCAATCAATCTAACGGAGTGCCGGGACATTCACAGAATCGACTACGTGGCACTTTACCTTGCTCTCGCCGTTGACGGAACGCGCCTTCTATCCGACGTCCTCGATTTTTCAAGGGTGCCTGCTTGGGCTAAGAAATCTGCCCGGCTCGTCGTCTGGAAGGGAAATGAAGGAAGAGTTCCTTCACGGTACTCTGATGAATCACCGCATCAACTCGTCGTCACCACCGATAACCTGGCAGGTGTTCTCGAGTGGATGAACGTGAATGAACACGAGGTTCCATTCTGTTCATACACTTCTGATTCTTGCTCGACACTGGTCTTTGCTTTGGAATTAGGACGTGGATCACGGGCTTGGGTTGTCTTACAAGCTCCATCTGAGGAAGGAGACACCGTCGACGTTGAAGCCGTTCTGCCAAGCTTAGGGACGGAAGCGATCTTCAAGCCTGAAGAGGTAAGCTTTTTTTCGCTTGGAGTCGCTACGCCCTTCTGATATTGATTATCTGATTTAAATCAGGATACTTCGGCCAAGGAGTCTGATGAAGTCCTTCAGGCCTTGAAGAAACTTCCGAATCTGCAGTCCAGCCTCGGTCCACATGGAGTTCTAGGCGTCGTTGCCTCGTTGAAGAAGAAGATAAATCTGACCTCTCCTACAATATCGTCCACAAATAAACAGCCCGTCGCTCTCCTAAATATCGATCTCATGGAGCGCCTTAGCAAAGAGAGGTCTCAACAAGAACTCTTCGATCGTCTCATCTATTCGTTTAAGAGAGTCGGGAAGCGAAAGGATCCACCTGCGGACGAGGAACCTCCGGACGAGGAGGAGCCTCCGCCTGCGCCTCCGAAGAAAGGTAGAAAGAGAAAGGGGAAGGAAAAGGCCGCTGTTGAGGCTACCGAGGCGCCTTCAGGCTCTGGGCCATCTGGAAGTGATGCGCAGCCTTCGACCGAGCGACGTTATAATCTCAGAACTTCGACTCTTAACAAGCGTCGGGCTACGAAGTAGCTCTAATATTTATCTTCGTTTACTATGCCGCTTTCGCTTTCGTCCTGCTATCCTGTTGCTATCATCTATCATCTTGCTTTTCACCTAGTATTGCTTTGTTGTTATCAATCTATTGCGTGTTTGTATTACTTACTAGCATTGGCTACCAATGACCATGTCCAAAAAATAATGTTCCTCTAGCGTGACATCTAAATATTCTGAGTAGTGATAGTATCATTATGCGGCACGCCGACCGGTCTTCCCGGGCAAAGAGCTACTTTCGGAAGGTCTTATTGTTCTTTAGCGAGTGCGAGGCAACCCTTTGACATCTGTCATGAAGGTCATTGTAGGTCCTTGTGGGTCCTTATTGTAGTAGGTCCCAGCACTTTCAATACCGAAACAACGCGCTCGTTGCACGACCTGGCAGGGGCGTTACCGCTATTGGAACAAGGTAACAAAGTACGATGCGATGTAACCCTGTTCTTTGCGAGAGTATGCGCGTAGATTGAACCGAGATTTACGGTACCCGGAAACGACGGGCAATTTGGGTGGACATTGTTTGAGGCCCCGTCAAGTCGAAAAGCGAATATCTAACGACAGTCAGCCGCATGGCAAATCTTTCGAGGTCGACAGACTAAAGTGCTGCTTTGGCCTGCGACTGCATTGACACTGAAGGTCAGTCAATTGTTGCACATCTCATGAACTCGGAGGGTACTGATAGGTCTTCTCTATAGGGTGGGCTATGGGTTCAAATGATATAACCATACGATATGGGGAAGAATGGCTATGGGAGGAGGGCGGGCCAGATATACTGTATCATTGACGGTCCTGGAAACCCAATCCTATTCCTAGTGGCCATACAGATAACAAGATGGTGCAGGATGTGTACTCCATGTACGTAACAGGATGATTCGAGTTCAAAACGAGACTCAATGGGCCAACATTTCATCATCCATATGGACTTCACCATCATTGTCCAATGTCATGGTTGAACGGGACCCTCGACTGTTTGCAGCACGGTAATGGGACCGAGCATTGTATGCCTCTGCCACTGATGTCAATCCTCCCGCCTCAAGATGGTCTTTCAAGAGGCGCTGGAGCAGCACGAGCCTTGAAGGTTTGGTCCTTCTATTCCCTTCTCCTTTCTTAGAGACTCTATCACCAACAAGTAGAAGACGGAAGTATTCGAGATAATCCTCGACCGACCCCGGGGTCAGTTGTGCGATGGTTTGATGGTCCCAGCTTGAAGGCAGAGTGAGACCCTTCAGTTGCCGGATAATCAACAGTACTGAATATCAGCATTCTGAATGCTGTATTTGAAACCGTAGAAGTACCACGTTGAGACCATGCTCAATTGTCCTTGTACCAGAGTGAGAAAAAGCTTGAGTGACGAGTACGTTGGCGAGCTAAGTTCTCCGATTACCATATATAATGATAGATCTCACGGCCAAGGTATGCCGACCGGAGCCCGGGTCACAGTCTGTTACGGTCTGTTACGGTAGGTTACGGTAGGGCCCCTGATAATTCGCACAGAGCTCTCATCCAGGACCGGCCGGATTCGGGGCTCCTATGTTACCCCATTTGGACAGTTTTCAGGGTTTTAGATGAAATTTTGCCCCAAATTTTCGGTTTTCGGGGATCTTGGCATGAAACCTTATGCCTATAAATAGGTCTAGACCTGGACTTTTAGGGTGGGAATTTGCATTTTTTTCTGGATTTGGCAGTTCAAATCACACTTTCTGTTGAATTTGGCAAATACAAGAGTTTCTGGCCTGGTGGCACCGTGGCAGTCACAAAGATGCAGTAGATCCATAAAATGCTACTCGGCTACCCGTCTAGTACCGTGCTTGTTCGGGGGTTTGGCATGAAACCTCGGCCTCGGGGCCCATGTGCTATTTTCGGGGCTGTCTGGCATGAAGCATACCTACCAAATTAGGCCAAAATCCGGGGCATGAGATGAGACCTTCACCCCAAAATCGGCCAAAATTCGGGGCTGCCGGATGAGAGCTCTGTGTGAATTATCAGGGGCCCTGTTACGGTCTGTCACAGTTTTTGTCACTCACCAATAAACGATGTTAAGGCTTTCCCTGCAATGGAGGACGTCGAGTTCAAAGCTTTAGCTGAATCCTTATCCAACGTCGATGCACTGGAGGATGCCGCTTCTCTTCTGTCATCGTTTTTGAAATGTTGCCGGAGATTTTTGAATCCCAAATCGTCCCTGCTGTCTATCGCTTCATGTCAATTGCTCTTGACCCAAAATTCGGAGTTGCATACGCTTCTGAGAAAGGCACACCAAAGCAAGGATTTCTCTGAGATCGACTTAAATGGTGTGCTCAGACAACCCTCTTTGCGCTTCCATTATCTCAACGAGGCAACTAGTTCCTCGCATTCCACAGATCAACTGGGAGTCTTACAATGAACTCGGGAAAGTAACGGAGACTCTCAATGAAATTCGTCGCCTTAACAAAATCACGCCCTTCCTTCGAGGCGAGATACCATTCAATATCTGGCGTGCTCGGCGAGCAGAGGAGATCAACATTGTCACCCACATTGAACGACTTAACATCCCTACGTTCAACACCCGCTACCCATGTACTCTCATACATCAGCTAGGAAGTCTCGCAGCTGAACTCCCTGTGCAAGTAAGACTCGAGAATATTTTCTCGTTTCCACACCATACGTAGGCCAAAGATTTTGCACGTTTGCAGCAAATCACTTATCGTTTGAACTAGATTTCTAGTCAATGCATCTGGCACCGGGAAGACCAGGCTTTTGCTCGAAGGGTTATGCAATCGCTGGGGATTCTACTTTACCTCCGTGGTAGATTCAAGTGGTTTGGGGTCAGGGGACATCAACGCCGCTATTCAATGCCATATTCCATCAACTCCTGGATTCGAAGAAATCCCTGCCGCTCGTGGAGCTACAGATGTTGCCCAGACATTCAGTTCTAATATACGCATTGCATATCGCCGGTTTAGCGAGGCACTTTTGTCTCGCCTACTTGTGTTTAAAATGTTCTTGGAGTACGCAACTCTGGAAGGGTTGACCGATGCACACAAGAAGGACTGGCTTTTGCTGCAGCTTCGCCCTGATGTCTTGGGCATCCGGGATGTGTTTGAATCCATACAACGTCATTTCATGGAGTCGAAAGTCGCTGATAATGTTGTTGAAAATGCCATCGTGCAGACACTGCAAGAAATTTCGCATGTATGGGACTTCACGGCCAATGCAGGAAATCTTTATGTTGCTCTCGACGAGGCTAATCGCGCAGCCAATGCTCTTTCTTTAGCATTCCGTGAAGATGATCAATATTATCCCGTTCTTAAGGAGATTATTCGCACCTGGCGACAACATCTTGAGTTTTTGCCTGTTTCCTTCATCGTGGCCGGTACAGATGTACCACAAAAATTTTTCAGAACAGATGAATGGGACAACTTTGTATGGTGTTCCGACACAGGAGGTTTCAACAAGAAGGAAGACCAGCGACAATACGTCCGAATGTTTCTACCCCCCGAATTATTATCGTCGGCCCAAGGTGAAGCTTTGATGGAAAGATTATGGAGATGGCTACGGGGCAGGTTTGAATTTACTCCCATTCAGGTTTCCTTTTTTCATGACGTTCTTGTGCCAGGCATCGTCTGACTGCCTCCTTCGTGACAATCCTAGTACAAAATGATTTTCAAGACGTACACAGTCACCTAGACAAGCAGGTTTACTCTGCGACGAAGTACTTGCCAGACGACGGGACAGAGTACAGGTCAGGATGGAGCAGTTTCGCCGACTATTATGACATCAGTTTGGAAATATTGAGTCATAGTAAGCTTCTCTCTAGTTTCTTTTACCTGCCAAGTCTAATTCGCTCAGGTAGTGCGGTTAGAACGATGCTTCACGAGGCTCTCCTCTGTGCTCTCTGTCATTTTGGCGGATGCAGGGACTTGGGACGTGAAGGTGTCGTCTTGGTCGCCCAAAGCCAGGGGCGCTTCATAGACGAGTCTATGCCGTATACTGTTGCTGATGAACCTCTGATTCTGACCGCGACTGCGAAGTGGTTTATGCAAGACCCGAAGTCCATCACGGGACTCGAATACTTCAACTCTTCAATCAATTTGAGTGAATGCAGGGAGATTCACAGAATCGATTATGTGGCGCTTTATCTCGCTCTCGCTTTTGATGGAACACATCTCCTATCTGATGTCCTCGTCTTCACCAAGGTGCCTGCGTGGGCTAAGAAACATGCCCGACTCATTGTATGGAAAGCCCTTAACAGAGGGGTCCCTACGTGGTATAACAAAGATTCGCCGCACCAGCTCGTTGTGGGCGTCGACAGCCTAGCGGGTGTTCTCGAGTGGATGAACGTTAATGAACATCAAGTTCCATTCTGTTCATACACTTCTGGCTCACTCTCGACGTTGATCTTTGCTTTGGAATTGGGTCGTGGTTCACGGGTGTGGGTTGTTTTGCAAGCTCCGTCTGAGTTTGAAGAAACCGTCGACGTTGAGACTGTTCTGCAAGATTTAAGAGCGGAGGCAATTTTCAAGCTTGAGGAGGCGAGTCTTGTTCATTTGAAATCGTCGCAAGCTCTGATCTATTTATCTCCAACTCAGGGAACTTCCGCGACAGAGTCTGAAGACATCATTCAAACCCTGAAAAAGCTTCCGAACTTGCAATCCAACCTCGGTCCACATGGAATCTTGGGAGTAGTCGCCTCGTTGAAAAGGAAGATAGACCTGGCATCTCCTACAATTTCGGCCACGAGCAAGCAACCTGTCGCTCTCCTCAATATCGAGCTGATGGAGCGCATAAATAAAGGGAGGTCACAGCAAGACCTGTTCGATCGTCTCATTTTCTCCCTTAAGAGAAGCGGGAAGCGAAAACATCCACCTGCAGACGAGGAGCCTCCGGACGAGGAGCCTCCGCCTGCGCCTCCGAAGAAAGGTAGAAAGAAAAAGGAGGAGAGGGCCGCTGCTGAGGCTACCGAAGCACCTTCAGGCTCTGGTCTATCTGGAAGTGACTCGCGGCCTTCGGCTGAGCGACGTTATAATTTCAGAACTTCGACTCTTAACAAGCGTCGGGCTACGAAGTAGCTCTAACATCTATCTTCATCTATACATACTCTACGCCGCCTTCGCTTTCGTTCTGCTATCCTGCTGCTGTTATCTTGCTTTTGTGTTGTTATCAATTATTGCGTGTTTGTACTACTAGTATTGCATATGTCCAAAGAATAATATTCCTCTGGCGTGACATCCAAATATTCCAATCGTTCGGAGTACTAGCAGCGGCGCGCGGACGGTGGACCGGTCTTCCAGAGCAAAACGCGACTTTCGGAAGGTGTTATTGTTTTTTTAGCGAGTGCGAAGCAACCCTTTGACATCTGTCATGGGAGACATTGTGGGTCCTTATTGTAGGCGATTGTAGGTCCCGACACTTTCGATACCGTAAACAATACGCTCCTTGCATAGCCAGATAGCACAGGCGTTGCTGCTATTGGAACAAGGGAACCAAGCACTATGTAGCTGTTCTTTGCGGATATGTCAATTGAACCGAAATTTCAATGCGGCACCCGGAAACGACGGGCAACTTGGGTGGAAAAGTGAACATCGGACAAATCGGCTTTGACAGTCAAGCTATCTGTGGACAATATACAGGTGACTCCGCTGAACAGTGTGTTTTTGACTTCAGCCCAACGCCCAGTTGAGTCTCATTTAATCATATACATGCTATACATTTCCGCCCACTCTCCTCGAACCGACCGCCTCATTACACCTTGTTCGTCATCCAAAGTTTATTGTCTCACTTCACGAACCTTCTGTCTGCTTGTCTATTTTGCATTGAATTTTGTACAGTAAATTGCAATATATGTATGATAGTTCGAGACGATGCAAGAATTGCATAAAATAACCATGATAAAAAAGTGCTTAAGGTACTGGTTGCAGTAGGAAGGAGGTAGGTATAAATAGGAGGAAGAGGGGAATAACACCGGCCATCTAATACCAATGATACTTCCAGAAGAGTCACCATTTCAATCACCCATACATACGAACATCACCGTCCGGCTCTAATGAGGTAGAGCCCCAGCCACGTGGACTATTCGAAGGACCAGCGCTAGGGCTTGAGGCTCGATTAGCTAGAAGATCCGCCACTGTGTTCGGCCCTCCCACAACAAGAGTCCTATCGAAGAGCTCACAAAGTAAGTCAATCCTCTGCTCTTTGAGTCTTCTCGCCCCTTTTCCTTTCTCTGGGATATTTTCGTTAAGTAGCAAGCGGTAGAGTTCAAAGTAATCATCGATCTTCCGGTTTGCATCCAATTGTGCAATGGCTGCATGGTCCCAGGTATCAGGTAGGGTGAGCTCTCGCAGTCTGTCCAATTTCTGACGATGTCTCGGGTGATCTTCTCTCTTCTTCTTTGCTTCACGATCTGCGATAGTTTTTAGGTGGTCCCTCTTCACATTCCTCAGTTTATTCGTCGGGTGCTCCGCAGATAGGCATGATAGAAGATAGTCGTGTCTTAGTAGTGCGAGGGGGTGGCCATCGGCAAGATCAGAGGCCGAGACATCCGAAACCTTGGCTTCGGGAGGGAAGACAGCGACGACACGCAAGACACTGTGTCGGCCAGCCAACTTGTGTTCACGGTGGGGTAGACCATCAAAAACCTCGAGTATGGCATCTCTCCGGCTTGTGCTCGCACTTTCAACAGAAGCAATTGGGTCTGAGCTATTCTGAAAGGATAGACGTTTCTACATGAGATCGAATACCGAGAGTTTTTAGATCGATCACTCACCTTGCTAAGATAGAATCGACTTGGTGTCACTGTCCTTATGGCATGCTCTAAGTCCGACTTGCCGATAAAACGAGCTGAGTTGTCTCCCCCCGGGATAAATTTGGCTTGGACAGCCACCCAGATATACCGAGGGCCATAGGGAGTGTGAAGCTTCAGCACAAATAGAATATCTGGGCCCATTGCAAGTGGCGGAAAAGAGAACGCAGTATGTTTCTTGAGTTGGACCCATTCCTCGAGACGGGCAGGCGACTTTGCATTTTCGCCTAAGCATCCTGACAAGAAGGCCATTTTGCCTCCGAAAGTGGTCGCAGAAAAGTCGACTACCGCCTCATTGATTTCGCTGCGGTGCACCGCTACCAATGTGGCTTTCATTAGCCTCAAGTTGTTATCGTCGACAAAGTTGAAGACACGTTCGAGTGGCGTGCCATCAGGATCCCCAAAAACTCGGGTAAAGTAATAAACGAGGTAGTCCTCGAAGCCGTTCTTTGAGGTTGAGTCAGTACCCAACTCATCGCACAAGCTTTTGTGCAGTGGCTCGTAGGTCGTATTTAGCCAGACAGCAGACGCTAACAGAATGATTGGCTCGCAGACTTCCGCTTGATCACCATTCAGGGGATCCCTTTTGCGATACCGTGCAAAACCAAATTGAACGAAATACGACTCGTCGTCACCGAGCGCGTGGGCAGATTCAGGAAGAAATGATCGCCTGAAGTAGTTATAAACCAAGTTTTTGATGGCCGTCAACATGGTGCGGTCTAGAGAGATTGGATGAAGTAAGTGCGTGCCAGTCAAGAGAATACAGGGGCTTCTCACGCTCCAGATCCAGAAGTTTGTCAAAGTAGATTTCAGGGGTTGAAATTCGCGGATATTCGGCGAAGACAGGCTCTTCCTGAGCAAATGTTTTATTATCGGTTGCCTTGATTCTGGCGGAGGCTTTGATGTACTCGTTTAACATGGTGTGAGGTCTCCGAAGACCATCTTCAATGAGCAGTGCGATATACCCTGCAGTAAAACGAAACCTAATATTTCCATTAGTGTTATGCAAACGAGATCCACAAAGCTAACGGACCTGCCACTAAGCCAGTACCAGAGTCGGTGAACAATAGCTTGGCCCAGTTGAGACTCGAGAAAACTTTCTGGAAGATACCTCCTAATATACTTGAGCTGTGCTTCAGGAGTCTCCAATCCACCAGTAACGTGAACAGTAGACATTGAATGATCCTTGAAGATGGACGAAGTAAGAGCTTCTTGCATCATTTCCCTCGAGATACCCGTGCCAGTAATCACGAAGGTACAAGATATTGTGCCAATATCTTGGCTCAAGTCCACGACAGTGTTGAACCAGCATCTAACCAATTCCCTGAGAACTGGTCGCGACAAGCCTTGCGCAGTCTGGGAGTTGCCAGCGCTAGATTGCGAGCGAAAGGCGTCAGGAAACTTTTCCACTGCGTCTTGCGCTTCGTCAATTACTAGGAATATGTGTGATGGGTCGCCAGCATCACCAGAGGATGTCTCACCCAAGGCGGCACGAATGCTACACCAAAAGGCTGAGATCAGCTCGACCATCTGGCTGCTACCAATATGCTGGGAATGAATCGTCTTCACCAGAGACAAGAATATGTCGTCTGTGCCCAATAATGATGGGTCAATCTGGAGAAGTAACCACTGTCGTTTGACCTTGTTCGAACTACAAAGGCCTTGCGCCTTCATGGCGGCGAGGAACAGCTCAAAGACGATAAGCCTGGCCAACAAGACCTCGTGAAATAAATATTGGGCAAGATCAGTGTTCGCTTTGAGTTTGTCTTGAAAGAGTACTTCCGCATCTGGTGATTCACCTGCGAGTCTTGCCAAGTGTGACAGATTCTCAGTGAAATCCGGCGACTGAGGGAGACGTCTGTATATGGCATAGCTGAGTTCCTGGGAGCCAAGAGATGAGATGCCTTTGGTGGGGTCCTGCGTACTAAAGTACAGTCCCCAATGTTGACATAACCCCTCAAGAAGAATCCTCGTTTTGCCAGAACCGGATGTATTCACGAGAAGACTGAGATTGCATCAAACCAAGTCAAGCCCATGTAGACGATCCACGAGAATGATAGACTTACGTGTGTTCACTCGGTCGGAGGATCTGCGTAATATAACTCTTGTAGTCGGGGTCGCTGCCCAACCACCCCAGTTCATGAAGGAGGAGGCTGGGCTTATGTCGAAGGAAAGGGGAGACTGCAGGAATATTGAGACGTTTCAAGTAGCGAAGATTCTCGCTATCAGAAATTGTTGGGTCAGGAATCCAAGGACGAAGACCGATTTGCCCGGCAACAAGGTTGTATATGGAGGGTGCAAAGTCCCTTTGAAACTGGGATAGGACGTTTCGAAGCGAGTCGTGAGCAGGACTCGCTGCATGCCAGTAGCAAGTGTGATCCATCTAGCGAATATTGGTGCGAGTAATTTTTGTACGAGGCAATTGAGATAACGAGCTTTTTCGCAGGTCCAATTTATATGCAAATCGAGCGACCGAACATCAAGACCTTTGAGTACCGGCATTCTGAAGTACAGTAGACGTAACAGAAGGATACCAAGCTCAATTGTCCTTGTACTGTGATGGGAGAACGGAGAAAATGAGCTACTGTTGGTTGGTACGATCAACAGGAACTGTCCCGGCCGAGCTCCGGAACACGGCCGGGAATAATAATAATAGTGTCACGATCTGTCACGCTTATCGTTACTTACGAACGAACCAATTTTTGCACTTGTTTTGAAGCCATGTTGGACCTTCCATACATAAATGGGAGACGTTGAATTCAGAGCTCTAGCTGAATCTTTAACCAACGTTGATGAGCTGGAGGATGCTGCTTTGCTCTTATCATCGTTCTTGAAATGTCATCGACGATCCTTGAATCCCAAATCGCCTTTGCTGTCTAAAGACTCTTGTCAATTACTATTGACCGAAAACCCGGAGTTGCACATACTTTTGCAGAAAGCTCACGAAAGCAAGGATTTCTCTGAGATCGACTCAAATGGTGCGCCCAAAATATCCTCTATGCGCTTCCATGTACTTAACGAGTCAACTAGTTCCTCGCATTCCACGGATCAGTTGGGAGTCTTACACTGAACTAGAGAGAATAACAGAGACCCTCAATGAAATTCGTCGCCTTAACAAGATTACACCCTTTATACGAGGCGAAACACCTTTTAGTATCTGGGGTACCCAGCGAGCGGAGGAGAACGCGATCGCTACTCATATTGAACGGCTCAACATTCCTACATTCAACACTCGCTATCCATGTACCCTCATACATCAGCTAGGAAGCTTTTCGACTGAACTTTCTGTACAACAAAGACTTGAGAATATATTCTCATTCCCACAGCACACGTAGGTCAAAACTTTTTGGAAGTTTTGAGCGACTGACATATTCCTTAGACCAGATTCCTAGTCAATGCATCCGGCACCGGAAAGACGAGGCTTTTGCTTGAAGGGCTATGCGATAACTGGGGATTTTATTTCACCTCCGTAGTAGATTCAAGTGGTTTAGGGTCGGCGGACATCAACACCACCATTGGGCGCCATATTCCATCCACTCCTGGGTTCAAAGAAATTCCCGCCGCTCGCGAAGCTACAAATCTTGACGAGGCTTTCAACGTCAATGTGCGCGTTGCTCACCGCCGGTTTAGCGAGGCTCTCTTGTCTCGTCTACTTGTATTTAAACTGTTCTTGGAGTACGCAACTCTGGAGGGGTTGACTGATGTACACAAGAAGCATTGGCTTTTGTTGCAGCTTCGACCTGATGTTGTGGGCATTCGGGATGTGTTTGAGTCCATACAGCGTCATTTCATGAGGTCGGAGGTAGCTGATGATGTCGTCGAAAACGCCATCATGCAAACCTTGCAAGAAATTTCGGATGTATGGGACTTCACCGCGAATGGAAATCTTTACGTCGTTCTCGACGAGGCTAATCGCGCGGCCAACTCCTTTCCCCTAGCATTCCGTGAAGAAAATGAATATTATCCTGTGCTCAAGCAAATTATCCGTACCTGGCGACAACACCTTGAGCATCTGCCTGTTTCTTTCATTGTGGCCGGTACAGATATACCTCAAAAATTTTTCAGGACCAGAAGCGGTGAATGGGACAGCTTTGTATGGTGCTCTAATACAGGAGCTTTCGACAAGGAAGAAGATCAACGACGATACGTCCGAACATTTATCCCCCCTGCAATTCTTTCGTCAGCCGAAGGCGAAGCTTTGATGGACAGGTTGTGGAGGTGGCTACGAGGCAGGTTCGAATTAGTACCCACTCTCACCCGTGTTCGTTTTGTGACGCTCCCGTTTTCTAGGCACCGTTTCACTGCAGCTTTCATGACAACCTTATTACAGAATGATTTTCAAATCCCACACAATCACTTAGATAAACAAATCTACACGACGACGAAGTACATGCCAGACGACGGGGCAGAGTATAGCACAGGACGGACTAGTTTCACAGACTATCATGAAATCAGTCTGGAAATGTTGAAGCACAGTGAGCGAGATTTACTTCTTTTTCGGCTCTTCAGTTCAAATTTGTTTAGGTAGCGCGGTCAGAACGATGCTGCACGAGGCTCTTCTACATGCTATCTCTCACTTTGACGGTAGCAGGAATCTGGGGCCCGAGGGTGCCGTCTTGGTCACCCAAGGACAGGGACATTATCTGGATGAGTCCATGTCATACCCTGCTGCCGATGAACCTCTTGTCCTGATCGCGACGGCGAAATGGTTCATGCGAGACTCTAGGTCAATCACAGACCTTGATTATTTTAATTCCGCAATCAATTTGGGTGAGTGCAGGGAGATTCACAGAATCGACTACGTGGCGATTTATCTCGCTCTCGCTTTTGATGGAACACATCTTCTATCTGATGTCCTCGCCTTCACCAAGGTGCCTGCGTGGGCTAAGAAACATGCCCGACTCATTGTATGGAACGCCCTCAATAGAGGGGACCCTACGTGGTATAACAAGGATTCGCCGCACCAGTTTATTGTAGGCGTCGACAGCCTAGCGGGTGTTCTCGAGTGGATGAACGTTAATGAACATCAAGTTCCATTCTGTTCATACACTTCTGGCTCACTCTCGACGTTGATCTTTGCTTTGGAATTGGGTCGTGGGTCACGAGTATGGGTTGTTTTACAAGCCCCGTCTGAGCTTGAAGAGAGCGTCGACGTTGAGACTGTTCTGCAAGATTTAAGATCGGAGACAATTTTCAAGCTTGAAGAGGCGAGTCTTGTTCATTTGAAATCGTCGCAAGCTCTGATCTATTTATCTCAACTCAGGGAACTTCCGCGACAGAGTCTGAAGACGTTATTCAAACCCTGAAAAAGCTTCCGAACTTGCAGTCCAACCTCGGTCCACATGGAGTCTTGGGAGTAGTCGCCTCGTTGAAAAGGAAGATAGACCTGGCGTCTCCTACAATTTCGGCTACGAACAAGCAACCTGTCGCTCTCCTCAATATCGAGCTGATGGAGCGCATAAATAAAGGGAGATCAGAGCAAGACCTGTTCGACCGTCTCATTTTCTCATTTAAGAGAGGCGGAAAGCGAAAAGATCCGCCTGCAGATGAGGAACTTCCGGACGAGGAGGAGCCTCCGCCTGCGCCTCCGAAGAAAGGTAGAAAGAAAAAGGGGAAGGAGAAGGCCGCTGCTGAGGCTACCGAGGCGCCTTCAGGCTCTGGGCCATCTGGAAGTGACGCGCAGCCTTCGGCCGAGCGACGTTATAATCTCAGAACTTCGACTCTTAACAAGCGTCGGGCTACGAAGTAGCTCTAATATCTATCTTCATTTATACACACTATGCCGCTTTCGCTTTCGTCTTGCTATCCTGCTGCTATCATCTTGCTTTTCACCTATTGCTTTGTTGTTATCCATCTATTGCGTGTTTGTATTACTAGCTTGGCTAACAATGACCATGTCCAAAAAAAATAATATTCCTCTAGCCGCTAGCGTGACATCTAAAGATTCGGAGTAGTGATATGTAGTACGCCGCGCGCCGACTCGCGCCGACCGGTCTTCCAGGGCAAAGAGCTACTTTCGGAAGGTCTTATTGTTCTTTGGCGAGTGCGAGGCAACCCTTTGACATCTGTCATGGGGGTCATTGTGGGTCCATTGTGGGTCCTTATTGTAGGAAATTGTACGTAGGTCCAGCATTTTCGATAGGCGAAAACAACGCGCTCATTGCACAGCCTGGTAGCAGAGGCGTTACTGTTGTTGGAACAAGGTAGCAAAGTACGATACTGTGTAGCCCCGGTGTTCTTTACAGATATCGCGCCAATTACACCGAGATATGCGGTACCCGGAAACGACGGTCAATTTGAGTGGACATTGTTTACAATGTTTACAACGTGATATTCGCCTCCGTCCTTTGAGGACTAAGGTTGAGAGTTGTACAAGTTCAAGGTCCCGTCAACTTATCGAAGAAGCAAATATCGGACAATCGGCTTCCAACTTCTATCTGAGGATAATATACAGATGTATTACCTTTCAAAACCCGACACTTAGTGAGTGGCATCGGTTGCCGGTGTCTATGAATGCGAACTAAGGTGGCGAATGATGATATTCGTATCACTTCTGCGATGACATTTGTGTGTTCACGACCTTGGCCGTGAGGGGACAGTGTCTGCCTATGTACAGGTCTTTCCCCTTCATTGCACTTTGTCCGTCATCTGCATCAGGGTTCAAGTTATAATCTCACTCAAGTCTTCTGTCTGCTTGTCTAACTCTTTGCATTAAATATGGTGCAGTACATTGCAACATGTGATAACTTGAGACGACGCAGGAAATAGATAAAATAATCATGATAAGAAAAGCTCTGAAGGAGCTAGGCAGGAGCTAAGGTATAAGAAGAGCGAAACAAGTCACAACAACGGCCATCTGATACCAATAATGTGACTTCCAGAACGGGTCATTCCATACGAATATCGCCGTCCAGCTCGAAGGAGGCTAAGCCCCAGCTGCGTTGACTATCCGAAGGAAGACCAGCGCTAGGACTTCCGGCTCGATTAGCTAGAAGACCTTCCACTGTGTTCGGCCCTCCCACAACAAGAGTCCTATCAAAGAGCTCACAAAGTAAGTCCATCCTCTTTTCTTTAAACCTTCTCGCCCCTTTTCCTTTCTCTGGGACATTTTCGTGAAGTAGCAAACGGTAGAGTTCAAAGTAGGCGTTGGCCTGATTGTCCTTATCCAGTTCCTCAATGGTTGCGCGGTCCCAAGTGTCGGGGAGAGGGAGGATTTTCAATTTCTCCAATTTATGACGATAATTCGGGTGGTTTTCTCTTTTCCTTTTCGCTTCACGACCCGCAATAGTTTTTAAGTGGTCCCTCTTCACATTCCTCAGTTTATTCGTCGGGTGCTCCGCAGATAGGCACGACATAAGGTAGTCGTGTCTTAGTATTGCGAGGGGGTGGCCATCGGCAAGGTCAGGGGCCAAGATATCTGAAGTCTTAGCTTCGGGAGGGAAAACAGCGACGACACGCAAGACACTGTGTTGGCCAGCCAGCGTACTCTCACGGTTGGGTAGACTATCGAGAGCCTTGAGTACAGCATCTTGTCTGCCCTTGTTCGCACTATCAGCGGGAGTAACTGGGTGCGGGCCATTCTAGGAGGACAGACATTTCTAAATCAGACCACGTACTAAAAGTTATTCAGATTGATCATCACTCACCTTGCTGAGATAGAATCGACTTGGTGTCACTGTCCTTATGGCATACTCTAAGCCCTGCCTGCTGATAGAAGAAACTGAGTTGTCTCCCCCTGGAATAAACTTGGCTTGGACAGCCACCCAGATGAAGCGAGGGCCGTCGAAAGTGTGTAGTTTCAGCACAAATAAGATGTCGGGGCCCATTGCGAGCGGCGGAAAACAGAATGCTGTATGGTGCTTGAGTTGGACCCAGTCCTCGAGACGGGCTGGTGATTTCGCATTTTCACCCAAACATCCCGACAAGAAGGCCTCATTTCCTGAAAAAGTGGTCGCAGAAAAGTCTACTACTGCCTCATTGATCTGACTCCGATGCGCCGCAACCAAGGTCGCTCCGATGGTACTCAGTTGGTGATCTCCGCCGAAATCGAAGACGTGTCCGAGTGGTGTGCCATTAGGGTTTTCGAAAGCTCGGATAAAGTAATAAACGAGGTAATCTTCGAACCCGTTCTTTAAGGGTGAGTCAGTACCCAACTCATCGCACAGGGTTTTGTACAATGGCTCGGAGTTGGAGTTCAACCAGAAAGCACTGGCCAGTAGAATGAGCGGCTCGCAGACCTCCGCGTGTTCACCGCTGATGGCACTGTTCCTACGATATCTTGCGAAGCCGTACTCGACAAATAACGACTCGTCATCGCCAAGTGCCCGAGCGGAATCGGGGAGTAATGAACGCCTTAGGTAATGATACACCAAGTTTCTGATAGTCCCCAACATCCTGCCATCTAAAGAAATGGTTATATCTAAGCCCAGTCAAGGGAAAAAAACGTGAGCCTCTCACTTTGAAGTAGCTTGCTCAAGTGCAATGGAGGATACTTGATCTTCGGAATTTGTGTGAACTGGGGTTCGATGTTAACAAATGTTTGATTGTCGGTTGGTATGATGTTGGCGAACGTCTTGATGCATGCGTTCAACAACATGTGAGGTCTGCGAAGGCCATCTTGGATAAGAAGCGCGATGTATTCCGCAGTGAAACGAAATCTATGATATTTCTCAACGACAAGTAGGAAACGGACATAAAACGTTACGAACCTGCCACTGAGCCAATACCAGAGTCGATAAACAAGGACGCGACCCTGTTGGGAATCCAGAAAATGTTCGGGAAGATATCGTTTGATGTACTTGAGCTGTGCTTCCGGAGTATCAAGTCCACCAATAGTATGAGTGATAGACAAGGGCTGTGCCTTGAAGAAGGACGAGGATAGAGCTTCTCGCATCATATCTAACGAAATGCCTGTACCGCTGACTACAAACGTGCAAGACACCCTATCGCGTATATGAGAGTGTTTGTTCAACTGCATTATAGTGTTGAACCAGCAATTGACCAACTCTCTCAGAACCGGGCGTGGCCTGGCATCCAGGATTTGATCTTCACTAACTCCAAAGGTCGAGCGGAAAGCATCAGGAAATGTCTCCACTGCATCCTATGCTTCGTTGATCACCAGAAATATATGCGAGGGATCCCCGACATCACTCTGGGAGGAGTCGGCCACTGCATCTAGGGTAGAGCGAATGCGGCACCAAAAAATCGTAATCAACTGCTTCACTTGGGTTTCATCGACATTATGCGAGAGAATGACGTCCATTAAATGACTGAACACATCTCCCTTACCCAGTATCGACGGATCCATCTGAAGCAGTAGCCACCGTCGTCTGCAGTCGTTTGTCGCGCGAAGACCTTGGGCACTCATGATCGCCAGATACTGCTCAAATAGAATCAGTCTAGATAGTAGAACGACTTGGAACAGGTAAGCCGCAATTTTGCAGTTCTTCCTGTGTTTGAGTTTGAAGTCCTCCTCTTCATGAACCCGGGACAGACACTGGGTGAAACCAGGTGACTGGGGAAGGTGTCTGTAAAGGATATTGCCAAGTTCACTGGAGCCAAGAGATGGCGACTTGTCCAACTCAGTCGTGGCTTGCGCTGTGAAGTAAAACCCCCAATGCTGGCACAAACCCTCCAGAAGGACTCTTGTTTTACCAGCGCCAGAGGTATTCACGAGCAGACTATATATGAACTCGGATTAGATGGGGCGCGATATTTTGTTATGTGGTGAACTCACGTATGATCACCTGGTTCGAAGACATGCGTGATGTAGAACATGTAGTCAGGGTCTTCACTCAAACATCCAAGGTCGTGAAATAGAAGGCTAGATTTAGTCTGACTCTTGGAATCCAAAGCTGCAGGAAGATCAAGACTTTGCAGGAAACGAAGATGTTGGGAAGAGCTGGATCAGGTCTCCAAGGACGAAGACCAATCTCCCCGGCAATGAGTCTGCTGAGGTCAAGTTTGAGTGCCTCTTGAATACGGGTAATTACATCGTAGAGCGGTGCATGGACATAGTGTGCATCGTATTTGGAGCATTCCTGCGTCATTATGTCACAGCGTTGGAATAGACGTATTGTTCGAGAAAGTTATAGTTCGAAGCAGCACGTATCGTCATGATTTTATATCGATGTACTGATCCCAAGAATTGAGGGTATATGCCACGAGAGCTGTATGACCTTGTAGTCAAAGAGACAATTGTTCTTGTTCCAAGGTGGTACAAGAAGAAGCTGAATCAACGTCGAACAGGAGCATGGTGAGTATGTAGTCGACGTAACTGGATAAGTTGGGACAGCCGCTGATGAAAAAACAAAGAACGAGACTACCCCGTGGGACGCAGAATGAGGCTACCCTCTATAACGCGGATATCCTCTCATTTCGACGAACTTCACTCTCTTTTCTCCTCTTTTCTCTATAGCCTGATGTTCCTCCAATACGACGAACATATTCTTTAGCTGAATATTGTGGAACTTCCTCATTTTCCATGTTCCCTCCATACGACGAACTTCCGTAACCGAGATATCACGTAACTTCCTCGTTTCGAAAGGAATTCTTTTCATATATAAGTAGGTCCCTCATCCTCTACGCATTCCATGCCCCCTTCTCATCTACCGTCATTATGCTAGGCTGCTTCACGGCTTTTCTCTCCTCCACCTCTCAGCAACCTTCCGGGCCTGGCCCGTCCGGACTCCCAGGGTAGGGCGCTCCCGGCTCCGTCTCTTCGGTGTCCTCCTGAGCGGAGTCCTTGGCAGCTTGGCCCATTGCTCGTGGTCAATAGCTCCCGGCTCCGTCTCTTCGATGTCCTCTTCTGGCGGGAGGGAGTCCTTTTGTATGTTGGTTCGGTCATTACAATCAATGTCCCTACAGAAGGGGGTGATGTGATGCTATGTTTTCTGATATAGTAGTATA
>RCHF01000582.1:0-60717 GCA_003987895.1 Neonothopanus nambi | reverse complement strand
CAAAGGTTCCCTGGCTATCCCCTCACGCGACAATCTCGCCAGCACCGCAAGGCCAATACGACCGCGATACATATATCGAAATCACGGACGAGTAAGAAAAACTCTATAACATTGCAAGAAAAACATGCAAGGGAGTTGGCTATGAAAGAGACTTTGGGGTACAATGGCGGGTACAAGAACGGTGTGCAGATGACGGCGTATTTGCGGACCTGTCTTAGCAAGAGCAAGAAGAGACACTCGAGGGCGTCTAGCAAGGGGAATAAGGAGAATATTGCAGTGCTGTGATGAGACGTTTGACCTACTCTCGTATGCTTCAGGGGTTTGTCTTGCCTGTGTTCGAACATTATTTTGGGTTTATTTTGGGTGTTCATTTTGCTTTTGCGTGTATCCAGTATCTATATTATCTCTATCTACACTCCTTTAAACGACGGTATACCGATAATTGACCTTGCGTCCAATCCGCAGTCTCAGGCCAGATGTCCAAGCTGGAATTATAGCCGGCGGCTGGGCTCGCGCCGGTCGGAGCCTGAGACATACGGCCCCACAAAAGCAACCTTCGTAATTTACCGTCACTCTGCCAGCTAGAAAGTCTCGCAATCTTGCTGCTCTCTCATATACAGGACTCCTTTTTTTTTTCTTCTGAAGATGCTATACAGACAGCCGTCATAATCGCAGTCTTACTCGCTGGTGTTCAAATTTTTTGAATCAGGAAACCCAACTGGAGTACCGTTTGTCTCGCGATGGGCCACACTGGATCAATGTATCTGCATATATAAGGGTCCCATTCTGCTTCGAGTCCTCTCATAGCAAAAATGGCTACTATCACTCTCTCATCAGAATCTCGCCCTCAACTCCCCACCGAGCTCATTGAGCTCATCATTAAGGAGACATGGGCTCTGCCTCTCTCTACTCACGACCGAGCCACCTTCATGAAAACTTCTTTGGCTGTTAATTCGACATGGCTGAGCATCTATCTGCCCATAGCCTGTCGAGACGTCCATATACCCAGCGCTGAATACGCACTCTTCTTTTATCGCATCCTAACCGGCGAGTCCGAGCTCTATAACACGTTTGCTCCGGGCATGCATGACAGACTGTGCCGGTCTATCACCTTCCACGGAACTAACAACCTCGTTCACCCTCGGCACGCAGAGCTCGGCGATCACCCCACGGGTCTTGCCCTGGCCATAGCCCTACAAGTCCCTCACGCGTCATCTGAACGTCTCGTTCACCTCCGTAGGATCCGCATCACCTATTCCAACTGTGCCCTAGACGACTTCTTTGGCAGACACAAATACTTCGAGTTTCCGTCCCAGGTGACTGACCTCGAGTTGCACTTCAGTTGGGATGACAATACGCCGCGTTGTGTTGTGGACGCTATGCGATCTAGCAAGGAGTCTCTCAATTTGGCACTTGGGTCCGCACCTTCGATCCAGAGGTTGAAGGTTCATGGGGCAAGCAAGGGAATGATGAACGACTTTCAACTTGCATGCCCGAACCTCGTCAATGTCGAATCAACCTAGTACTCTGAAAGCAAGACGTGTGTTTCGAATTGGTTTCGGTATTGTCCCTGGGTCTGTATGGACATCATTCCTTTAATAGAGTAATTAACCACCACTATAATATGCATAACTTACTGACAAGGATTAATCTTAATGTGTACCAGTCACTTAGATTTTATTTCCATCGTTGCTTTCCTCACTGCTGATAATAACATACATATACCAATATCATTTACAACTTGAAAATCTAATCTACAATAGGAACGTTGTTTCACGCCAGTGCGAAACCCACTTTTGAGCGAGTTCCTTGGTCAACGGTGGTGCGCCACGGATACTAGGAGTCACTTTGACTGTCTCATCCGTCAAAAACACCATCGGCTTACGAACCTCACCGCTCCATCGCGCGCGGAAAAACGACTGGCGAAAAAAGTAAGTTCATGTCATGCGACCTGAAATCGGGACAAGACACACCAAAAGCTTGATCGTCGGATTACGAGTCCCATCTTGGTCACTTTTTGCAAGACGCTCCACCCATTCGTGCGGATCTACCCTGTCGAAATTTAAGCCAGCTGTATGCAGTGCATCAAGGATATCGTTCCAACTAGCACTGGTATCCGGGTTCACAATGTGGTACACTTTGGATTTGGGAGACGCCTTGTTCAGAAGGATTTCCACGATACCACGCCCGGCATAGTCGACAGGGAGCCATGATGGATTCTGATCGTGAATAATGAGATAAGACTATCATTTTCAAAGAATGTTGATGCTTTTACCTCGTCTAATAGAGGCAGAGCCCCAACAGTATCAGCGCTCTTGAACATGAGAGGCCAGGCTAGATTAATTCATGAAGTCAGCACAAATCCAGACCATACGACAAGAATCTTACCTTCAGTCTCATTCCAAACACCGCTGTAAACGTCATGAACCCACGTTAAACTGTGAAAAACAACAAACGAAACATGCCATACCATTTCGAATCACCCACCATCTGCCCAATCCTCAGCACACCGACCGACAAGTCCGAAACCTCCGCTGCCTTCTGGCACAGCTTCTCAACAACCCACTTACTTTGAGCATATCCAGTGCCAGCCGCAGTCGATGGTGATGGAGGGTAATCTTCCGAGCAAACTGGCTCAGGCGATCCTTGTCGACAGCTGATAGAAGAACTGAAGTAGAATGCAGCAGGCTCAGAGTAAGGCGACTCCAGACAAAGATTCATGAGATTGAGAGCACCTCCAACGTGCTCATCGAATGACTCGATATTGAGTACAAAGTTAACGGGCCAGGCATTCTAATACTCTCAATATGAATTTCAAAATCAAAGAGATAAAGTCGAACGCATACGTGTATAACGTCCGTGACTTCATTACGGATTGAAGAGTACTCGTCATCCGAGAGTCCTAACATCGGAGCATTTGGATTAGCAGCATAAGAGTCGACTTTCTCTGCAGCAGGCGAGGGAAGCTTCCGAAGTTTCATCGACTCCAAAACGCGGTCACGAGACGAGTCGTGTGAACTGGCGCGAGAAAAGCAAATCACCTTGCGGACAGATAGCGATGAGACGAGTTGATGCAGGATGTGAGCGCCTAGCGAACCAGTAGCACCGGTAAGAACCTATAAATCATATTAATTTTTCAAAGATCGAAAATCACAAGGGGGAAACGCCCGACTTACCACAACTCGGGCGGCGAGGGGTTTCGCGGAGGCATTGGGTGAAGGCTTATGTGCCTTCAGCTTGGAAGCCCATTTGTCCACCATTTCAACCATCTTAGCCTCGTGTCCGTTGGAGTTGACCTGTGCCTGGCCTGCCTGCAGAGAAAGAATATGGTCCGCCAATCTATTGACATCTGTAAGCCGCAAGCATCAGCCCTAACAAAAGCACGTACTTCTCTACTGATGGGTGCTCATACACCACTAAGACGACGGATAGTCAGCGAACGTCTTTTATTTGCGGGACGAGATCAAACTCACCATTCTGACCCAAGGAATGATCTCCAAGGTCGAGTTCCTTCTGACAAATGTTTCGTACTCTAGTAGCTTGAAGAGAATCCACGCCAAAAGCAAATAAATCCAAGCTCTTGTCTAGTTGAGCTTTCTTGTTTGGACCCAAAGTCCGATTTATGGCATCCAGAATAAAATCTTCGAGCTCGGGTTTACTTAAGCGTAATCTCGGGGTATCAGATTGACCTTCTTCAAAGCGAGCATATATACTTTCTGTGAAGGCATGAGAGAGGAGAATGAGGAAGCATTAACTACCACCGCAAATGTGCTAAATCTCACCGATCAAATCTTTGAATTTAGCATAGCAAGCAGGTCGGAGAATGCTCATCTTCGTGGCGACAGGGACATGAGTACCATAACTGCTTAATATGAGCGAAAGCCGAGAGAGACTAGGAGAGGACAAGAAACATACGGAAGAAACTCTATCATTTCAGGTAAGATACGAGAGTGGCTGGGCGCTTCAGCGTTAGCTGCCTGGATAACTAGCCAGATTTTGTCCATCAGCTCAGGGCGAGACATATCCTTTGCTAGGTCCGAGGGAAGGATGAGACATCCAGTCTGAGGTTTCCCGGCCCCGAAGACGATGGCTAAATGACAGGATTAGTGCGCATAGAAGTAGTCGCAAGAAGGAGCGGGACCTTCAGTGACATATGGGCTATTTCCACGAATATAAAGCTCCATGGGAACTATATGAAGCCAATTAGAGAGGAACTTAATTCGAGAACATCGGCGGGTATAAGTACCTGGATTAGTCTTCTCTCCTAAAATATGCACCAGGGTATCGTCTAAACGTCCGATGTACTTGTACTGGTCCTCAAAATCTGGGTGACGAAGAAATAGGTCTTTCGTAGCATAGGAACCATCAGGCCTGTTCGTCACAATCTAAAACAGAAACACGGTCCCAGTCAAGATCAAACTAATCACATAGAGCCTTCTGCGTGTCCAACGAACCTTAGCAGGATAGCCATCTTTGATGACACACTCGAACGTGTTATTTCCTCGGGGCTCCATCACCATGAAATGCTTGCTCAAGTCCGTTGGGCGAACCCAGTTCCAGTTCTTGTCCGTCTTATAATCGCGGCTGGAATTCATTATGGCTCCAGTCTGAGGTAGAACAAGTAAATAATCAATCGGCCAGCATAGATCGAAAGCCCAGTACCTCTGTCGTTCCAAAAATACTTAGGATGTTCACACCAGCTAATGTCAGACGAGTGCCGAGGTCATCCTATAACCATATAAGTGAAACGACAAGAACAAAACAAAGGTCATGCCTACAGGTAGAGGAGCACCGGCATAGCTAACCACGTCGAATGTCGAAAGCATCTTGATACCTTCATCTGTTTCTCCGAGAAGCTAAAACATTGTAAGTAAAGCGAATAAGTGTAGAGAGAGAAGACTATCACCTTAATAACATACGGTACAGCAAAACACTGTCGTGTATCCGGCGAGAGGGCATGAACGGCACAGATATTCGCAGAGGTGAGAGGTAGATGCGGCGGGAAAAGTGTCAAAGCCCGTCCTGAGTACATGCATCGAAAGCTGGGAAGGAGAACCGTAGAGATGAGGTTCTGATGACGATATGTGATAAATTTGACCTACAGTGCAAAATGGCCGTAGCCATGATAAACAGGTAGCGTACTGAAGCCGGTTTTGTCTTGATTGATGGCCATATTCGCAATCATACCGTAATGCGAGATACGCACGGGTTTGGGAAACCCAGTCTAATTGTGATGACCTTCAGCAATAATTAGACAGTGAAGTGAATTTTCTTACAGAACCGGATGAATGGAGGTAAATTGCAGGTCTTGTTACTTCCTGGTCTGGTGTGAGAGCTGCAGGAAACGGTTTGATTGTAGTATTTGAAACGCCTTCTGGTCCCCATAGAGGAAAGCGTTTGTCCTCGACGATGTCGATACCTATTGCTTGCGCTTTCAGCAGTGCCTGAGCCTCTTCGGCCTCTCCCGCGAACTTCGGGCTGTAGATCAAATGGCTGGCCTTTGTCAGTTTACACAAATGAGCGATTGCCGGAACGGAGTTATTGACGGAGAGAAGCAGAGCAGTCAGTCCCAGCTTCGCCAGAGCCAGTTCAAGTAGCGTCTCGTCGATAGCAGAAGTGACGAAACAAGCGATAGTGCGAGTGGGCAGGGTTTCTCCTGGTGCAACCGTTGGAGCAAGACCAAGAGATGAATAGTACCATGCTAGACGGTCCACGGCCCTCAAAACATTAGTATATCTATTACGAGCTGAGTTAGAAATATCGTAAGACCAATGAAGAGATACATACGAGAGTGATCGCAGCTTGATGCTATTATCAGGCTCTGGAATGGCAGTATAGAAAGCAGTATCATCTGGCTGCTCTCGGGCACGAATGTCAAGTAGCTCAGTAGAAGATCTGGCCTTGAATACGACCGCGGGCATGTTGAAGATATGTTTGAAAATAGATGTTCTACGAGTTCCTTTTAAACGGAAGCAGGAACTGGGCCACAAGAGCGGTCCGGCGCGGCAATATATCCATCATCATGAGAAAGCGTAGGAGATAGAGAAGGTTCAAGGAAGAGAAATAGAGTCCCGGCCTTTGGCCCTGTTGCTTGTATATGTTGATCATTGGCAGGTGATGAGCCACGATCACCTGTTCTCGTCTCCTTCTCCCCGCTTCTTCTACCCCGCATTTTTATGATACTTCACGGACCGATATAGAGCCTTGCGATGGAGAGTTTTCTGAATGCAAACATGTGTCCAAACAAGACGAATTGAGCCCTTAAATATTCCCCTGCATTTCTTTCAGGTTCTGTGGCACGTCGATTTTCATGCCCCCAGCTCGTGAAACTATGTCAAAAGATACTGAAAAGGCCGAAATCAAAGAGGTCGAACAGGTCTCGTCAGCCTACGCTCTCGGGAACGCTGACGAAGACCGCCGTCCTGGCTTTCTTGGTTTCTTTTTGAAGAAGAATCCTTCGCCTCAGTTCCTGGCTGACGTCGCAAAGTTGAACGAGACAGAGCTGAATCCTGCTCTGGTGAAGCGTATAGAGCGCAAGATTGATTTTCTCATCATGCCTGCTCTCTCTATATGCTACATGGTATGTTTGTATATGAGTTCACTGTTCACTGACGAATAATCCTTCACGTGCAGTTTTACTATGTGTAAGTTGAGTTGGTCTCCCTGTCTGTACACCTATTAACATTACTTGCAGAGACAAGACTACACTCTCTTATGCCGCTATCTTTGACAGTTCGTTAACCTCGAACTACTTCCTTTTTGCTACTTACATCCAAATTACTAGTCAAGAAAGGCTTGCACCTCGCTGCAGATGAATACGTTAGTGTCAATTATTGAATCTCGAGAATCGTGCTAAACCCGTTTCACAGAATTGGCTCTCAAGTCTGTTCTACTGTATGTTATTCAACAGCCCTTCAGTACTCCCCCGACCTTACCATCATCTGATTATAGTTGGATGGGTGGCCTGGGCCTTTCCTACCAATCTCCTCATGCAGAAATTCCCACTCAACAAATATCTTGCCTTCAATGCACGTCTTCGGTAGCCCTCTTGGCAAAATTTGTTTCTCACGTACCGTCTCATAGATTTTCCTCTGGGGTGTTCTGCTTATGGCGCAGGCGGCTAGCCGCAACTTCACAGATCTAGCCATTCTTCGTGTACTCTCAGGAGCTGCAGAATCTACTGCCGATCCCGCGTTCGTACTTATCACTGGAACGTGGTACACTCGATCTCAGCAGCCCACGAGAATTGGATATTGGTACCTGTAAGTTGCCTCAGGCTGTAGAGTTACTTCCCTATATGCGGTCTTCTGACGTGATTTACAGCGCAAATGGATTTGGAATAGCACTCGGTGGTCTCTTCGGTTATGGTATCGGCCACGTACGTCCTCAGTTCCCGTCTTTTAGAAGCTCAGTCCTCAGATTTTGTTCAATTGGGGTTCCATAAAGATAAAAGGTTAGCATCTTCTAGCTAGTCAGGTGGTCCTTCCACAGTTAACCTTTCTTGTCTATCAACTAGGCAGCCTCCCTTCGTGGAAATACGAATTTCTGATTATCGGGGCCCTGTGCTCCGCATGGGCTGTGTTCATGTTCATTTTCATTCCCGATTCTCCGTACCACACCCACTGGTTCAACCGGGACGAGAAGCTAGTTATCGTTAGTCGCAAACGAAACGATCAAAATTTAACCGACAACAGAGAGTAAGTGTTCTCATGACTGACCGACAAGAACAAGTCTTCCACCCGGCACTAATTCTTGATGCGTTATCGCTAGATGGAAACCCGCACAAGCTCTGGAAGCCTTCATCGACCCCAAGACTTATCTCTTCTTCCTGTTTGGATTCACTGCGAACGTTCCGAATGCAAGTCGCCTCTTCTGTATCCTTGTTCTCGACTTATCTTCTTGCGGACATAGGGTGGCACCTCGAACTTGTAAGTCGAATATTGTATTCCAAATCTAGGCAACGAATTCAACTGTCCACGGGAAGCGGAACCTTGATCGTGCAAGGGTATAGTAAATTCTATCACACATGAGCTCGGATACTAATAATTCTGCCGTTAGCTTTGGTTTCGATACTTTCCAGACTACCCTCATGCAGATTCCATATGGCATAGTCATCGTCCTTTTGTAAGACTAATTTACATTCCTTGTCTAAACATCTTATTGATTTCTGTCTGCATATGCGAACAGTATCCTTGCTGTCATATTCATCAACTCCAGGCTTCCAAAGGGGTATCGTACGTTGCTCATGGCAATAACCAATGTCCCTACGGTCGTCGGGTTCGCCATGGTAGCTTGGTGCAAAGGCAAAGCTGCTAGGCTCGTGGGATTCTGTAAGCATTTCTCTCGGATGGTGGTACATACGTGGCTCTATCTAATCTGATGACTCAAGGGCTCACTGGCGCATCGAACGCCACCTTCGTCTTGGGCCTGTCTCTTCTATCCGGAAACGTTGGAGGACAGACCAAGAAAGCTATCGCTAGTGCTGCAGTTTTCTTAGGTTCGTTGAGAACAGTTCGAAAGTACCGTATGCCGTGTTGAGTAACAGTCTATTCTTTTTTGAAGGTGTCGCCTCAGGGTCAGCAGAACACGTAGTTGGGAGATTTCGTCCCTGATTGATTTGTTCTAGAAACATCGTCGGGCCCTTCTTGTTCAAAAGTTCCGAAGCTCCTACGTACTTTACTGGTGTCGTGGGATGTCTCGTCTCTCGGGCACTTGAGGTAAGATTCTTTTTATCTCGAATGGCCTAGCAATAATATTTGATTAACAGATCGTCATCATCCTCATCTTACGTGTGATCTTCGTAGCGTCCAACCGGCGAAGAGACAGGGCTGTTGCTGAGGGACGCGTCACTTATGACGATCGTCTTACAGGCTTGGAAGACATTTCAGACTGGAAAAATCCTGCTTTCCGTTACGTTACGGTAGGTCCTCGATCCTCCAACGTACTGGAAATCAACTGACAATTCTTTGAAAAGTAAATGCGGTCACTGCTGCTCGCCTGCTCTGCAATCACTTGGGTATCTTGATGCTTATGTATTCTTGTATGTACGATTCAGTGTTAGCTACTTGCTTTGTTCAATCTGCTGTGATGAAATTGTATGTTAACACCTTAGTGTGGTGTGTTCCCTCGAAGCACAAGATGTAAATTTCACCCTGCAGTTGCTCTCATTGCTCTCATGAGTCATGAAGCAGAACTGTACCTGCATCTACGTCGAGCCATTTGACTGAATATGCATCTATGATCTGATGTCACAATAACTGATAAAGATAATACTTTGTCAGTAGAATATAATACACCGAGCATATAATACATAACATAAAATACATTCTTCCAGAATTTCAGTCATAATTGTGTATGAATGCCCCACGCCGTAAATGGTCGTTATAGTATCATACTCAAATCGTCGTGACAAAGACCTAATGTCGAAGTTTATGTAATAGTTACGAGTCCTAACAGGGACTCGTTCTTTTACAAAGCGGTTACACTAAAATCGGTCGTTTGGGCGCTTATCCGGTTATATCCGAATTCGCCTTATATGGAGAAATAACTGCCTGCCGCATTCTGATCGTCAACCCAAAACGTCCGAAACGTCCGAAGGGAGGCTCTTTCATGCTGTGACTGATTGAATGTCTGAAACTCCTAGAATTCCGATGGGTGTCTCGTCCCTCTTCCTCTATCACTGAAGCACGTTCAAGCTGCGCCATTGTCACCTCCAGTCGGTCTGACCTTGTTAGTGGCGGGGCTTCCTTACCATCACTCGTCGCCTGCTTTACTAATCAACCCTTTTTCGTCTTTTCTTTTTACCTTATTCATCCTTTGTTCTTGACACCAACGAGTGGCTACCTTTCGGAGACTGGTGCATAAGAAGCATTTGAGCTTGGTGTTGAGCTGAAGAAGAGTATAGTTATGGGTTTACGACGGGTGGAGAAAATTTCACTATTTGGTATGTTTTTGATTGGCTTCACGAGAATGATGATGAGGGCCAAATAGATCTTCTCCGGTCTGTAGGTCTGCGGGTCAACAGCGAGTCGTCAACACTGCAACATTTTTCATGAGAGGGTATCTCTCAGCAGGCAACTACGTCAACGCGACAGACGAAAATTGAGGGACCATTATCGTTCTACCGGATTCAACTACTAGAGCGCCTTACGCTGATTCGCTTACACTGTCTTCTTCGTGCCTAGCATATTCAAATGCGAGTGCCGTTGGGTCGACCAACTCAAATGTGTATAGGACAACATATCAACCAAAAATCGTTGAGAGGTTGAGCAAGTACCTGGACGGGCTGAAGCTGAACAATACGTTGGTGGGTGTTATGCAGGATTTGTGTGGGTTTGGGTACGAGGTTAGTGGTGATAGGAGGTTTTGTGACATCTTTACCGGTGCGTTTATGCTTTCTTTTGAGCATCGAGACATCGATGGAAGGTAGCTGATGAGAGATTTTTTTTACCTTTGCAGAATCTGAATGGTTGGACTATGGGTACGCTTACGACCTCAAGTTTTATTACGGCGCAGGGCCTGGCAATTTCCCGTGGATCAAGGCTGTATCGGATCTGTTTGCTGTTGGACCTAATAAGATGGTGGGGAATGGGACACTAGTACCTCATGCCCTTATCATGGAATTTTCGGTACGTCTATATCCTTCTCTCCTCTGACCCTCTTAACCTCAGCTCAACGTATCCATCCTGCTTCTCAGCACGATAACAGTATCCCACCTCTAATCTCTGCCCTCGGCCTCTTAAATGACTCGAGCCTTGCTCTGCTATCCCTTACGTCCCCAAACCCTCACTGTGGCTTCTGCTCTTCACACCTCGTTGCATTCAGAGGTTACATCACCCTTGAGAGGCTCACATGTGTCTTACCTCGTGGAATCGTAACCAGTTGGACTTGGCAAATACGGTGGGAGGTGTGTTGGAGAGGAGGGGAAGGAGAGGAGGGAGGGAGAGGAGTAGAGGTAGGAGCCTGGAAAGAAGAGAAGGAGAGAACGGTATGACAAGGGGATCACAGGGCGGAAGAGCACATATAATCCATGTGATACCGAGATCGATGCTATCTCCCCCTCAACCAAAAGTGAATTCATATAGTAGCCAGGACCAAACCAAACCGGTATCCAGAGAACTACCCCCACTACCAGGCTCAACGTCTTCAACAAGCTGTAATCAAACATCGCCGCTGAGCCAAAGTTCGATTGGATCACAGGTTGAGGTTGGAATTTGTTTTTCTTATTTTTCTAGGCTTACAAACGTGTGTTTTTTTGCCTCAGATGTCAAACTCATTCACCTCGAAAGCGGGCTCGTCTGCTGAACATTCTGAATCTGAATCGGTTCATAAACTTGAGGGCACGGCTCAAGCAAGTTCTCATGCAGTGTCAGTGACAGTGGATACGAGTGTATGTCTCTGAGTCTTATACTGTCTTATTCATTATTAATAAGGATCCTCTTTTTCTTCGTAGTTCAACCTGCCAAATCCATACGATGCAGAAGATGACATCGAGGCACAACCTGCTGGTCTTCCATCCTCTTCTTCGAACATCACACCTTTATCCTCGGGCACCTTACCTCAGGCCAATGCTCATGAATCTACATCCTCTCTTAACCAAACTCGGAGTATCTCGCTGCCGCCGCCGCCACCCCCTTCTCGGAGTCAGACACTGTCTCCTGCTCTCTCAGCCACCCTCGAATCTGCCGCTCCTTACTATTCTCTCAGACGCGCACTATCTTCTGCGCGTTCTCCTAGGGAAAGCACTATTTTCTCTGTGTTAGGCAAATCTGAGAGAGAGCTTGCGAAACGGAGGGGACGAGAGTGCACATGAGTGGAGAGCGGAGAATTTCGTTAGATAGAAACCATTAGTCGGTGTCGGCTTGGATAGTTTGAGTACGAATATGAATACGAATACAATTAGTTCCAAGTTGATTGTGGTAATTAGGTAGATTGTGAAGACGGGTAATAAGTAGTAGGTAGTCAGTGCAGAAATAAGAATGCTTTCAAGTTGGTACATATACATCTAACTGCTTGACTGAAATTAAAATAAAAAAAAAGAAAAAAAAAAGCGTTAGGACTCGTACCTGCCATGCAATGCACTGGCCCTCACCTCTGTAATCGTTCGTAGCGCCGAGTCATTTCCTCTACCTGACTCTCCAGCTCGTGACCATCTTACAGCACCAAAAAGAAAATACATAAATGCATTACATTATGTGATATGGATATTGATACAGCTCAATCATGCAAGCTAGAAATACAAACGGTAAGGACTGGACAAGAGGAGACACTGGCTGCCACGGACTCACCGGACGACTATACAACTAGTTGAATATAATGATGCGATGGACCTGGAAAACATATTGTACCTAGGTGGAAATATTATGGTCAGTCAACAGCTGAACGAAAGACATAAGATGTTACTAGAGCACCTGCTGCTCGGTGACTATTCGCCTTCAGGGTTAAACTAATGCAGCCTTAACAGATGCAGAGGGGACGGACGGTGGAGGTGGGGAAGGCTAGGTAGGTGAGACTGAATAGACGAGGATATAAGCAGGCCTTATAGCATCATTATCATACACCACTGTTTCCTCGTAGTTTAAGTCGATACCTGGGACACCGAGAATCTGGGAGCAGTACATAGTTAGCACGGCTGGCTTTCAAAATGTGTGGATACGCAAGGTGAAGCAGGATGGCGGCATGTACTTACAGAGTTATGGCCACAAGGTGGCTTCTTGATTCTCGTATCCGTGCGCTGACATTTGTATGGCTTGCCGACAACAACACGATTGAGGAGGAGGACGCGGAGCTTGGAGGTTTTGGTTTTGTTGGTGAAATAGTCATCCGCTTCTAAAAGATACCATAACGTTAGCCTAACAAGAAATAAAGAATGAACGAGAGTGAGCGAACTAGATGAGCATGATGTGGTGTATATCCCTGATCCGAATCTGTATGGGGGCATATTAGGACAGACTAGGATAAATGGAAAGAAAACTCGACGAAGCGTCGTCTCGTATCTACCTCCGGAATGAGTGTTTCGTTCCTATTTCAAGAAAAAAAGAACAAGTGTCAGACAGAGCCCGAAGTAGTGTTAGTGATAACGACTCACCGCATTTGCCAACGTCAAACGACTTCCTAACAATACAGCATAACGAACAACTAGATGTAGTGCAGGGATGGACCGATCCACTGTCCTCTCCAAGTCGGCACGTTCTGGTAGTCCCATGAAACAGCAACTTCTCGGTTGCACCGTTTTTGTAGTTCGAGAGATTGGATACGCGGACTTTCGAGCTGGGAGGACATGAACGCGCGTTAGACGGCGAAGCAAGACGAAGAGGGTGTACACATACTAGTACGTGGTATAAGGCTTAATAATTTCATCTGAGAAGAGGATCTTGTAAACACCCTGTAACGCTGGTTTAGACTTGTGCGGGTGTTTCCATCCTTCCAAAAACAGCTTCTCTACTGTTCAATAATGTCAGTATCATCATCTTGAACGCTAAACCACTAATATGTGAGAAGCACTTGCCTTGAACGTACTGAGCATCAGACCGCTTGACTACCAGCAAATGCGCAGAATTCCTACCACGATTGGATGGATGGTTAGTGCTGTACTCGTCCACCGCCATGAATCTGAATCTTGAATCCTGAATTGATTCCACAGGAGGGCACCTTCGTGGTTACGTTAGGGCTTGGGTTTGGGTGTACGTTCCAGGTAGGTAGGCGACGCAATAACGAAAGAAAAGTCGCACAACAGGAATGGAGGGCATGAACGCGTTGAATTAAATATTCATTCCGACACTACCTGCATTCATTTGCGTTTGTCCTTGGATATCATCGGGAACGCCATATCCAGGTCCGGCCAATCATGCATTCATTGTTTCCACGCATCCCCTGGTCTTGACGCTAGGACACGCATCCGTGGCGTGTCCCTTTGTTTAACAAAGCAGCTCCTGTGTCCAATGAATGTCCAAAATGAGGCAGCCCATATGTGCGCAGGGTTTCGAGGCATAAGGTAGGTGATGATCGAGTTGAGATGGAAAGGCGAGGCAGAGGCTTGAGAGCAAAGCGGAGGCTTGAAGGTTAGAAAACCTAAGAAAAGACTCCACCTCGTTGTACACGCGTTTTCAACTTCAAGTCCGAGATAGCCGCACCCTCAGAGTCAGGGAATGGTGGTACCAGTATAGAGATCCGATTGGTATGATTACTAGAACAAAGAGGGAGCGACCTTTCAGGCTGTCTGTTTGGAACGAGGCACGCCCTTAGGCGCTTAAGTTGTCGTGCGCGCTTATACTCCATGCAGAGCTGAGCTAGAAACCGCGAAATAGAAAGAGTTTAACATAGATCTGAACCAGAAACTGCCAGAAGCTCGGGGCGCCGAGGTCTATATGTTTAACACAGGTCTCATAGTTAAACTTTTGATTGTCCGATTGGTCAAACATTAGAAATCAGTCTCGAGATTGAAACTCAAATTGATTGAACACAAGGAGATACAGCGAGTCATAGCGAGTATCTCAAAACTAGTGCAACAAGAACAGGATTTTGCTAGACAAGATTGGTTATCATAAACACTGCTTACATCCTCGCCGATCAATGACAGCTGGGCTGCAAGTAGTCCACTTCAGGTTCTCCGTAGTCTCGGTAAGTAGTAGGATTGCATTCTAGAGGGAGGAAGTGGCTTATGCAAATACAGTGGAACCTTTTGTGAGTTGCAATAAGGAAACCGTGAGGTAAGATACACCAGGGATTGATGGAGGCTGTCTCGATTTAGTCATGGCAGCAAATTTCTCTTCAACTTCCACATCCACTCCGCGCTGCTCAGCAGGGAAAAAGGGCAGATGAAGTTCGAAACGCAACAAACTGGGCAAGAGAACGTCCTCCGATTCGATCGTAAGTAAATCCAGGTACGCAATACAGGCATCTCTCCAGTAACCGCGCATTCCTGGCTCTCGCATGTTGACTTCAATAGGATCCAACTTGACGTCTCGGAGTGTAGGAATTAAGCGAAAGAGTTCATCAAGTTGACCTCTCGTCATGGAAATCATATTAGATAGATGCAGCGTCCGAAGAGTGCATCCTGATCGCGAAATCAGAGATTGTAAATGTCCTAAAAGTAATTCCATTCTCGCGACTTCTCCAAGTCTGGCACGGATGCGTAGATCCACCAAGGAAGGCAAAGTCAACGCGCGGAATGCCCAGGAGAGTTCAGCCGACGAGAAATAGTAATAACAGAGATCCAACGTTGAGAGTGTGGGGTAAGTGGATGGTGAATCTGGCATCATGAAAGTCGTGCTCTGAGTCGAAGAAGATATCTTAAGCTTCTCGACATTAACACATCGGCATAAAATGTGAAGGGTTTCAGAATTTAGCGTCAATGACTTGAGCTGGGAGTAAGGAAATACAAAAGCTTCCGAAGTTCTCCTATCGGCAATTTCCAGAGAAGTAAGGTTGGGAGCAAGTTGGAACAGGTCCGAAGGTAAGTCGATTTCTTCTCCATCGCGGAATGAAAGAAAAAGTGAAAGTGTCTGCAGATTAGGAAAATTTCCGTTTACGTGACAGGGGAGTTGGGATCGCAGCTCTTTATACACCATTCTCCACACCTTGGCATTAAAGCACATGATCGCAGAATGCCATCTGTGAGAATGAGATAACAAAGCTCGAAGGAGATCCAGGCACGACCTTGAAGACCCGTAGTCATTGATTTCAATCCTCAGGGGAAGAGGTTGAGACATTTGGAGGTAATGCGAAATCAAGCGAGTGTAGGACACCCACACGTCTTCCTTGACATCATGGAGATCTATATACCACTTTAAACCAACCCACATTCGCGGCGTTGATTTTGCGACTTCCCTCCAATGATGACACACATGTGAGATATACATCGGAGCTTGGGAATGACATGCACGGCTCCTCTCCAGAGCCCATTCGGATGTTGATAGCGAGAAGATTTCTCCAAGTATCTCTACGGGTAGCTTGCGGATAGGAGCAAGGAGCCCTTGCGCTTGACCATGATATCTTTGAGCATGTTCGCGATCCTCCTCAAGCTTGGAAATTGTATCACGAAGTTGTGCAATTTCGGTATCGATGCGGCGAATTTCCTCCACCCGATCACCTATAAAGCGAGAGAGTTCGGGGATCTGTGGTCCACTGGGTATAACATTGTCACGTAGAAGATCTAAGATGGAGGTCAAGTCGATGGAAGTCATGGAATAATGAGACTCGGTGGTACAACCAGATTCGCGGTTACGCGTAGCGGAAGAATGGAGAGAGCCTTGCATGAGTCGTAAGAAGCTGTGTCAAAAGTTGAAGGGAGTGAAAAAGGCAGGGACAGGGACGAAAGAGTATTTCTTTTTGAAGGGGGCAAGGATTTATGGTACTACTAGGTTCCGAGTCCTGATTGTTCCAGAGAAGAGCGAGTAATTGGACAGGACTCGAAAGGAAGAAGATCGACGGAAGATGAGATTGAAACGAGGCCGAAATGGAAGAGCGTTATGGGCAGCCTGTGTGCACACTTGTAATGCCAAATTTCTATGAAAAAGCTGAGAAGAGCGTCTTGGACAGCCTGTATACAACCTCGCAAGGCCAAATTCCTATGCAAAAGTTGCTCTACTTATGCTGGAAGATATACGGCCAAAAACCAAGGGCGTACACGAGCAGAAGTTTGAGAAATCCGAGAATTTCAATAAAATTTGCGACTGTAAGGATGTAAATCAGTCTAAGGCCTGCAGACTCTTATGTAAGCGCTATACTGACACCAGTCCTACAGGCTTTTTCAGCGCCCGCATGCAAGATCTCTCTAGCATCCCCCAAAACGACGCCTCAAATAATCCTTTGAGCTCACACCAGACTTGGGGCCAGCACGCCTTGACCTCGAGGCATCATGCGATGCACAACGCAGCGCAGCACATTGGTATTCCTCACCTCGTATGCATGTCATTCATACTATAAAACTCCCGAAGAGCGCCTATCTACAACCCTTTAATTCACCATCGACTGGCTGACTGCCTTTCACCTTCCAACTAGTTTCAGTTCCAGCTCGACTAGTCTTCTGCGGCTCCTGACATACCGACCGCACTGACCGTAACCTTACTCATCGTATCATGTCCACACGCACATCCATCATCATCAGAACAACGCCTTCCAACTCCCAATCTTCTTCTCCCTCTCCCGGAGGCTTTTCTGTCCCACTATCACCCACAGGCACGACTACAACGAAACTTGGGGTCGAAGCAGGTTCACCTGAAGGTTCATGCCTCGTCAGAGTAGAAGAACGACGAAGTTACTTCCTACAGGTTCCTGTCTCCCAACTCGCTGATATATCAGAGGGGGGTGTACCTGCAGGTCCTGACTCCGCAACCTCCTCAGATTCCAACTCGAGCGGTATGATTTCCCCCGTTCACCGCAGTAAGTCTGCTTCTGAAAGACACATTATCATCATCCCCGCCGAACCCCATTCACGCTCACGCTCTGCGCAAGATCTTCACGTACCTTGTCCTGGTAGTCCGACTCCGACTGCCAAGAACGCTCGTCATCAGAGTCTCAAACCCTCTTCTGCCTTGACTGCAGATCGGCGCCATTTTTCTATCGGTGCTGCGCCCAGCACTAATAATTTTCCTGCTGGGTGGCTAGACAATTTGTTAAGCGGCAATGGCGGTAATGGTAGCCCCTCAAGTCGAAGTGGTCCTCGTCAACAAATTTTCTTCTACCACAAACACGATCCACACTACGGTTTTACCAATTTCTCTGCTCATCCCGTTTATTATAAGGGGAAGAGATATCCTACAAGCGAACATCTATTCCAGTCGTTCAAGGTAAAGGTGTAATCATATTTTCAAAAGACTACAATCACTGAAGCGATGCATCTCCATCTAGTTCCAAGAACATCGCCCTTACCTCGCAGAGCACATTCGTACATGCTCTGAACGTCCCAGCGTAGCACTATCCGAAGCACGGAGGTTTCAACCAGAGGTTAGGAAGGATTGGAAGAAAGTGAATGTTCAGAAGGTCTGTGCGGCCTTTATTCGCTCTCCCTCGAATGATGACGGTATTGACACGGAACCATAGATGGATGAAGCTCTTTACCATAAATTCACCCAACACCCTGATCTCAAGCAAGAGCTTTTGGATACGGGTGATGCGGAGCTTATTGAGGTATGTTATATTTATTTTTATATTCATGCTCACTTCGTATCGAACTAGAACTGACTGATCTTGTTTTCGGCACGGGTAGGACTCGGATAAAGACTCTTTCTGGGGTATCGGTGCTGATCGACGAGGGAGGAACGAGCTTGGGAAGGCGCTTGAGAGGCTGAGGGCGGAGTTTCGGGATGAGTATTGATTCAGTTCTTGTTAGGATACGATAGGCCATCCTTGTCCATGTCTTTACTTGTATGCTCGCAGACTCGGATAGTGTCAGACGATGGATCTGATAGTGATAGGTTTTCAAGACCCCCATTCGTGTTATATATTATATTATGTACATGTACTAATAAGTGCGCATCTAATTAAGCTACAAATCCATTTCATTGCATTACAGAAAAAAGAACCCGTCCGTTTCCATCACAAACCTTCTTTCAAAAATACACCGTTACACCCTAAAATCTCCCAAAGACTTCCTCCAACCCCTCCTCCAAATCCCGAACCAAATCATTCCCATCCTCAACACCAACACTCAACCTAACCAACCCTTCCCCGATACCCAACTGTTCCCTCTCTTCCTTCGGTACACTCGCATGCGTCATTCTCGCAGGCACCTCAGCAAGACTCTCTACACCCCCCAAACTCTCAGCGAGCGTGAACAAAGACAAAGAACGTAAAAATTTGCTCGTTAAACCCGCGAGCTCTTCATCAGTCGTAGTCGGAGAAGGCTTCCGCAACCGGAACGAAACCATTCCTGAATATGGGAACCCTCCATCCGTAGATTCACCCCTCAAGTCAGGAGATAACGAATCGATCCATTTCTTAGCGTGAGGGCTAAGAGATTTCCAAGCGACTTCCTGAGCTTTTCCTTTTCCTTTTCCATTCCCACCTAACCCAGGATAAATAACCTCCTCAACAAACTTGTTTCCGTTTAACGCCCGAGCAACACTCAGAGCGTTGAGCCCATGCTCTTTCATTCTTAGGTGCAGCGTCTTGGCACCTCGCTGTGCGAGCCAGCAGTCGTAGGCGCTTGGTACAGCCCCGATGGCGTTTTGATAAAACCTCAAAGACGATGTGAGGTTGGTATGGCGAGCCGGAAGGATAAGTGCCCCCATGACGACGTCAGAGTGGCCATTGACATATTTTGTGAGGGAGTGCATCACAATATCAGCGCCGAGAAGGAGAGGGGAACTGTAGAAAGGCGAGGCGAAGGTGTTGTCTACTAGTAGGAGTGGTCGAGAGGACGTAGATGTATTTGAGGATTCTGAGTACCGCGTATCGAGAATTTGAGCAAGTCGTTGAACGTCTATCATCCTCAGCGTAGGATTCGTAGGACTCTCGACCCAAATAAGCTTCGTATTCTCTTTCAGAGCCTCTGAAAGCCTCTTTTCACCTTCTCCACCAGGTGAAAGATCTTCTAAATCGACAAAAGTAGTGTCGACGCCTTGGTTCGCTGACGCTACACGCGTCATGTACCTGAACGTCCCGCCGTAAACGTCGTTGACGGATACGATATGCGCTCCAGGCCCAAGGGACTGAATAAGGGTCGCGGTAGTCGAAGATCCCGAGGCAAAAGCGATAGCATCCGCTCCGCCGACTTCGATAGACGCAAGGGTCCGTTCCAAAGCATTTCGGTTTGGATTGCCCGAGCGGGAGTATTCGAAGCCCTGAAAGTAGAGATAGAAGCGTTAAGATCCGAGAAGTAACAGTTGGGGCTAATCGAAACAGAGAAAAGTACAAACCTTGTGATTGCCAACTCCATCCTGTTTATACGTCGTGCTGAGACTAATTGCAGGTATCACAGCGCCCGTTTCTGAGCTCGGTTCGGATCCAACGTGGATTGCGCGGGTACCGAAGCCTTCTATGGGCGATTTAGCCTTGTGATGACCATGCCCGTTGACACCATTGGCATGTCCGTTCGTCGTTGTTATAGTCGCATTCGTACGGGGTGAAGCATCCAATGCATTCGAGTCGATAGTCATTGTCTAGGAGAAAAGAAGTGCGATAATATTAGAAGTAAGCTGAGTTCAAGACGGTCGATTTCTAGGGGGTATGTAGTGGTACGAAAGCAAGAGAGAATGCGACTTATAAAGCACCGAGAACGCTAGGGTCAGTGCGAATACTCTTGTCATCTTGCGCGATGCGGAGAGGTCGATTACGAATCCTGCATCTCGGATGACTCAGTGAATTCATATAGAACGCACGTGACTATCACATCCAAGATTCAAGAAATTTAGGGCTGGGGCCTGGGCCCAGAAATGCATTGCTACAGGTGGGGATAACAATATAAGATTTTGGAGTTCTTTGTATTACAGACAACAAGTCGATTCCTTTCCATACACATCCATCTACCCATCCACCCACTCATCTTGACCATCATGATCAAGCTCAAAATTACACTCGAAGCTCAAAGACATTGGGAGTAGTATGCTATGGAACAGGAAATCGTCAGATATATTAACACTGGTATCAAGCAAAGATTGAACTTACGGTTTACCACAGTGCATGTGTAAGGCGATTGGCTAAGTTATATAGCGTTAGTAAATCGTGCCATGGTTTCCCAAAATCCAAAGAACTTACCAAGTAGTCGGTCCAGCGAACCCGGTTCCACCACACTGCGCGTACTGAGCTGCACCTCCGCTAGTTCCCGTGGGCGTCGACGCTGGTGCGGACGCAGAGGAGATGGCGGAAGTACTCGGTGATGCCGGGGAGCTTGCAGACGAAGAGCCCTGTAGTATTGGTGCAAGCGAAGGACGGTGAGCCTCGCATTAATATCAAGGAGAGCTGCGACTTACGCTAGATCCGTAGAGTGGAGGTCCAGGAATAATGTATGTCGTCTCCGTCTGAGCTGCGTTCGAGTAGACATCGATAGTCACTGATCACATGTAATGTCAGCCTGGAGAGAGCCACACCAACATTTGAAAGACAACTCACGTCCAGGGTCGGTGGCTGAATATGCACCGGGGAAGGTCACGAGTTCAGCGGAAGTGGGTGCCAAAGATCCACCTCCTGAGACCGTAAGTTGAGCACATTCGGGATACATTTGCTTTTTCAAAAGTCTAAGCTAACTTGAAGTAGATTCAGGCCAAACGTATCACTTACTGCGGGTAAAGAGTGAAGGGCGATCGTCTCGAAACGGATGAGGTATGGGCCACTGGGGATCGTAGCCGGAATGGTGGTCGTCCAGGAAGAGTTGTCAGCGATCATCTCGCCATCACCCCAGAAACCGCTGTATACAGTCCCGTTAAGCAATCCGGCCTCGTCGATTTTGAACTGTGAACCAAAGGTGAGTCACATCGTTCACCAATTTCCAACTATCTACGTACCCATTCAAGGGTGTTGGAGTTCACACCGGTACAAGTCGTTCCTGGGCACTGCGCCATGTAGACGAGCTGAAGAGAAAAGGTGCGGAAGTCAATTCGAGCGTATGGAGACAGAACAGAACGCCATTACCATAGGCCCGATTGGGTGAGGCCAAGGGTTGTTCCAGTAAGCTGTGATCTCCTGACCGGCATTGATTGGCGCGGTAAGTTGAAGAGGAGGAGAGGTTCCATCATCGTTACACGCGAGCTGCGAGTCCGTAACATCTGTAATCGGGTTACTGAAGGTCGAAATTCCCGTAAGCTCATGGAAGCGAAAGAAATATATTCACAACTTACTAGGTCGACCAGGGACGAATAATAGAAGATTGTCCTGTGGGACTGTTGTATGGCTGCCAACCGTCGTACCAGTTGTCACCAATGGAAATAGAGAGAACACCACCGTGGGCCATCGCCTTTGGGAGGGCCATGAGAGCGAGAGCAATGAACTGGGTCAACATCTTTGTGCGCAAAGGAATTCTCTGAGACGCGTCTGGGAGATGCTTTGTGGGAGCTGAAGACCACAGAGCTCATGTACACTTCTTTTATACGTCGGTACCGAGTAAGGAGAGATGACACGAGATGCGTAACATTAAAGCTATGATTGTCTTTCTTCGTTCGTTGAATCAGCAGGATATCCAGGCACATCGAGGTGTGGGCTGCAGTTCTAAAAATACGAGCCATTTGCCTCTCTCGAAAAGTCTACCTGTTCTCAAATAAGCCCTATGACGCTTGGAAAGAATTGAAGAAGAGTAATACCATGTCGTGACTTCATACGCAACCGCCCATTATACACATACATGCCGGCCCTCTGCCAGTCATCCTTCCTGCAGGATAGAGGAGTCTCGAAAAAACGTCGGGAAAGACAGCGACTAAAGTTCGGAGTCGACAGCAGGATGCCGCTGCATCGCTAAAAATAGTGCCGCAGAGGAAGTGAAAAGGTTTAACGTTTAACCGTGACGGAGCTCTGAAAGACAGAGTGTATATGTGGCGACCAAACTTGGCGGTATGAAACAAATTGATCTCTTTGGCCACGAATCGTAGCCCCCAGACAGTCTAATTGGCCTCAGCAAAATACAGACATAGGAAGAACTTCAAAAGTACCGGGTAATCTTCGCTTGGCTAATCCTCGCTTTGCCTGTACCATTTGTGAGCCGTGAATTCTCCGCAACTGAATGAAAAGCGGTACAGACATGAATACTAAAACCGGCACCGTCGCCCCAACATGGCTTGAAGTGATATCATGTTTTGGTTGTCCTGTTTACAGACTCTCCACCGTGGCTAGTGCCTGGCCAACACGACGACCAAGAGACTTGAATTGTAGCTACATTGAATCTGAGATCGACGCCGTAGAGACAGAGCAACACCGTTCGTAATCGCGGCCACAGAGCCCAAGATAAGTGTCCCATAGCGAGGATGTCCAGCGCATTGCAGAGGTAGTCTTGGTAGAGGTCACGGTACAAAAAAGAGAGGCTTGGGCGCCTGTTCTGCATATCGCGAATCTTTACTCTCGAATTTCTCAAACTTCTACTTACTCGTGTACGCCCTTGATTTTTGGCCGTATATCTTTCAGCGTAAGTAGAGCAACTTTTACATAGGAATTTGGCCTTAATAGGTTGTATACAGGCTACCCATTTCAATCGTATCTTCCGTTGGTCTTCTTCCTTCAAGTCCTGCCAAATTCCTCGTTCTTTTCTGGAATAATCATCATTATTCCATGATTTCCATCGACTTTACCTCCATCCTAGGTCTTCTACGTGACAATGTCATACCCAGTGGACCGCAGATCCCCCAGCTCTCTCGCTATATAGATGATCGGGTGGAGGAAATTCGCCGCATCGATACCGAAATTGCACGGCTTCGTGATACAATCTCTAAGCTTGAGGAGGATCGCGAGCATGCTCAAAGATATCATAGTCAAGCGCAAGGGCTCCTTGCTCCTGTCCGCAAGCTACCCATAGAGATACTTGGAGAAATCTTCTCGCTATCAACTTCTGAATGGATTCTGACGGAGCCTGAGAGCCGTTATAATCCTGAATTGTTACAGTTCCAACCGGTGCATATCTCACATGTGTGTCATCACTGGAGGGAAGTCGCAAAATCAACGCCGCGAATGTGGCTTGGTTTGAAGTGGAATATATATCTCAATGTCAGGGAAGACATGCGGGCCTCCTACACTAGCTTAATTTCGCATCACCTCCAAATGTCTCAACCTCTCCCCCTGAGTATTACAATCAGTGGCTACGATTCTTCAACGCCTCTGTGCCTGGATCTCCTTCGAGCTTTGTTGTCTCATTCTCACAGATGGCTTTCTGCACGCATGTGCTTTGATGTCAAGATGTGGAAAATGGTGCATGAAGAGCTGCAATCCCAACACCACTGTCACGTAAACGGAAAATTTCCTAATCCCCAAACACTTTCACTTTTACCTTCATTTCTCGATGGAGAAGAAATCGACTTAACTTCGGACCTGTTCCAACTTGCTCCCAACCTTACTTCTCTGGAACTTGAAGATAGGAGAGTTTCGGAATCTTTTGTATTTCCTTACTCCCAGCTCAAGTCATTGACACTAGATTCTGAAGCCCTTTTCATTTTATGCCGATGTGTTAATGTCGAGAAGCTTACGATATCTTTTTCGGACTCGACTCCCATGGTGCCAGCTTTAATACCCACTTGCCCCACACTCTCAACGCTGGATCTCCATTTTTATGTCTCGCTGGCTGGACTCTCCTGGGCATTCCGCACTTTGACTTTACCTTCCTTGATGGTTTTACGCGTCGATTATTGTTGCAAGCGTGAAGTGATGGAATGGCCTTCGGAAGATTTCCGATCTCTGATATCGCGATCAGGATGCACTCTGCAGACGCTGCATCTATTCGATATCACCATGACAAGAGGTCAACTTGATGAACTCTTTTCTTTAACTCCTACACTCCGTGAGGTCAAATTTGGAACTGAATCAGCCTTCCATCTAGAACAGGAGGAGTTCAATGATTGGAGAGATGCCTGTATTGCACTACTGGATTTACTTACGATCGATTCGGAGGACGTTCTCTTGCCCAGTTTGTCGCATTTCGAGCTTTATCCGCCAATTCGCTTCCCTCACGAAGTGCAAGACAAGTTTGCTGTCATGGCTAAATCAAGACGGCCGCCTCCAATCCTTGGTGTATCTTACCTTACAGTTTCCTTATTGCACTCCTGAGGCTAGTCCTGGCGTCATTGATTGGTGGCGGAGGTAGCAGTGTTTATGACAATCCTGTCTAGCGGGGTTCAGTCCTTGTTGCAGTAGTCTTGGGGTACTCACTATGACTTACTGTATGTTCTCGTGTTCAATCAAGTTGAAGTTCAACGTTGTCAACCTCGAGACTGATTTGCTATGATTGGACAATCGAACAATCGAAAGACTGTTGAACATATTAGCCCAGAGCGAGCATCTGGCAATTTCTGGTCTAGATTTGTTGTATGGGCGTGAACTGTTTATAGAGATGTTTGTGGTGTCTATGCCGACGTGCACGACAGTGCAAACTAAACTTCATCCGAGCTTTCGAAGGCCAATCCACCCTGTTATAATGGGCTGTTTCCTCCTCCGCGATTTCACGCGTCAAACCCTTGGGTTAGTACTTGCGGGCATCCTCTGATTCCTCAAAACCGACTATCCCGTCCAAAGGCATAAAGGTAATACACCATAACCTAGAAGGCAAAACAACGAAGAGAGTTGGGTTCGATTATCATGCCGCCAATGCCCTGATTCTTATCTTAGACCACTTGGCCATCCCTTTGATGAACGCCGATCCAAAACGCTCAGCATGAACTAGCGGTAGCAATAATAGCAAACGCACAGAAGCAACATACATAACTTACATTCTCTCATGAATTTTTATACAGTAAGAAGTACAGCCAAACATACAGCAAAATGAAGTGACAGAAAATCTTCCTCTTAAGTCGATTCGGAACTCAATTTCAGAGCCAATTTGGTGGAGGTTCAAGGATCGGAACACTTGCAGGCGTAGGTTTTATTGATAGCTTTCGGTTTGCTAGCTTAATTCTATTATATATTTGTTCATTAGTATCGAGACCTATACACAGCGGACTTTGGACGAACCCTTTTGTCATGGATACCCTCCCCTGCAGACCCTTTCCTAGAAGTAGAGTCAAACGTTCCATATCCTCGGCATGGGCGCTTTCAGAGAGTTCGATATCTATCTGCTTCAACGCTGATACCTGGAGCATGCCTGTGACACTACGGTCCGGCATCAAACTAACATTCGAGCGAGACTCAATCATATCGCTTAGTATACCGTCGGGCGCGAAGACAGAGCGTAAAAAGAGGATATTTTCCAGACGAGGGCAAAGCGGCACTTCCTCGGAGTCCAGGTTCCACGTTAACTTCTCTAACAGTGAGTCGACTATGTAGTGGCTTTTTGCTCCGGCATTCGAAGCAACTAAGAGCGTAGTCAAGGAGGAAGAGACATGTCTCAGGCAGCTTTCCAGAGAGTTCCCTCGTAGAGCAGTATCCCTGAGCACCAGCGTTGATAGAGGACACAAAGAGCGTTGAAGGAGTTCACTAATCCCTGCACCTTGTTGCCAATGTCTAGCACCAGACAACATGTATATTTCCAAATGGTCAAGTTCCGGAAGAAGCAAGCGCTCGAAGAAATCGGAGAGATCGGAATCGGAGGTGAGAGAAAGTACTCGGAGCTGTGGTACGCAAATTTCGTTCTGCACTTGTTGCCATGCTTGAACCTCGTGCCAATGGACACCTCGTATAGAGAAGTAGCATTCTGATAGATGCGGTGCACCCTGCAGAATTGTTAAGCACGACAATACTGAGACAGATTCTAGGCAAAGGAAAGTGAGCTGATTCCAAGGAAGTGGCAGGCGGTCTAGCGAGCCGACGCCATAGCCAGCGAAATGAGTGAGGGCAGGAGAAGCGTGTAGGAGAGTAGATAGCCAGAGATAATAATCGGGTACTAGCTGCGACCCTTCAAAACGAGGATGAGGCTCAAAAAGGCGTATTCTTAGATCAATAACCATTGCTGTGTCAAAGTGCGGGAGGTCTGATGGAAAGCTAGCGTTGTACGGAACATCGCTGAAGTCAATATAGACGTTCTTCCAGCGTGATACGTGATTGACGAGAGCCTTGAAAGGCTTGAAGAGATCCATCGCATGCACAAAATTCTCGTCATGAAGAGCATTGAGACCACGATAGATTATAGAGAAGGATAAGGGAAATCTTCCAGAGCGATAAAGCCATATGTCGAGGACGGGAAGTGAAGGCCTGCAAGCTTTATGGGAAAAGACGACGTTAAAAGAGGACCAAAGTTGTGGAATGCACACAACGATCTCTCTCCAGCGAGTACAGGTGTGAGCCAAGTTGAAAGGTGCCTCTTTGACCGAGCTATACACCGAGTTATCATGGTAGCAGAACAAGAATATCTGTTCAAGAACTTCTGTGGGCGCCTTGTACACAGCAGGTAGTTGTTCAAAAGGTATTGAATCCATAAACGCGAACGCAATCGGCATTGATCATATAGATCCCAGTCGCCCTTTGAATGTAGCATGAGTGTTTCAGGATATCACCAAGATTCGCTCATGCTTACCCTAGCCCTTATATTTTTCGGACCAGTCTCTGAAGAAATGGCGATGTAGTGGAACTAGAACATGAATGAGCAAGCAAGCGCGCGCACAGCCCCATTTATCAGGCAGGCGCCTTTTGGGCGTTGTTTCAGCTTAAACCTTCTCAACAATTTTTGCTAAACCTGTTTACACTCGTGCTTTGCTGGAAACGAGCCATCCTATCAATGGTTAAGACAACGGTTGGACTCGGATTTGGTCAAGTGTCTGTTTATAAGTCACCGTTCACTATACGTAGAAGCTGTGACAGGAGCGTCGTCCAAGGATCTTTAGGTGAGCAGCTAGCAGTGACGGGCCTAGGCACCCCTGATTCAGAAATATCTCCCCTACTGATGACTATTGGGCTTGGGTCTTTCTCTCTCTTGCTTTGGTCTTTTCACGCCCACTTTTCTGCGATTTTCTTGGGACCTGTAAGTGTTTGTAATTCAGCCTGATTTGAGCTGCGAGATTGACCGTTTGCTTCTTCAAGCAATGAAGCTTCTTAGATTCACCCACCATCAGCTATTCGAGCTCCATGACATCCCAGTGGACATCCAGTCACCTTTGGAGGCTGACCTTGCGCAAGCTTATTCAACCCCAAGGGAAAACACCATCAAGGAGACGCAACTCGGAGATTTTGTACCTCCTATACATCGTCTCCCAGCTGAGCTGGTTGCCGACATATTCCTTCATTCAGTCAAAGCTTCGCGTGCGGACATCCTAGACAGACACAGCGGAGTTTGGGTGCTGAACAAAGCATGTTCACGGTGGCGTTCTATAGTCCATTCATCCCCACTTCTATGGTCTACAATCATCATCAGCGACAGAACCTCCTTTGCTTGCAATACCCATCCTCAGGCTCGCCGCGTTCTAGAGGTCTACCTGAAGCGATCGAGAGCATGTCCTCTTTCGGTGGAATATTCATCTCAGAGTAGCAGCTACAATCCGCTTCTACAAATTCTAGTGATGCATTCTCATCGTTGGAAGAAAGTATCATTGTGCATGCCTGCCAGCCTGTATCCGAGCCTCAACGAAGCGATAGAAGACCTACCACTTCTCGAGGAGGTGCAATTAGAAGTTGGCCATGTTTTCGTCGATCTCCCTCCAAAGATCTTTCAATTGCGTATCTTCCAGAACGCGCCCCGGCTCCATGTCTTGAAGCTACCGAACTGGCACTTCAGCCCCGTGAAATCGCTGCTTCTTCCTTGGCATCAACTTACTGCATACTCCAGCGGGAGCGCTCAGGGACTCTCAGATGTCCTGCCTCGAATTCCAAACGTAGTCAAGCTGGAAGTCGAAGGTTTTTCCACCCATTTTTCCAAAGACATCACTGCACTACCCCACCTGCACCAGTTAAATGTCTGCGCTGATACAACTCCCGTATTCCTGAAGGTTGTCATGCCTCAACTCGAGCGGTTAAACCTCTTACAAACACGCTATACATTTGGATGCCAATTTCTCAGATCACTCTGCGATACGCCAACAAAACTACAAGCACTCACCATCGACTACCTCGGAGAGGGTCTTACAGATACGCTTCTCTCATTTCTGCGCAATTGCTCGACCATCCGGTGTTTGACTGTCTCATCTTGGTCTCAGGAACAGATGTCGCGGTTGTTAATTGCGCTGACCGTCATACCTTCCGAGAAAAGACCGTGCTTGGCACCGAGACTGGAAGAAATCACCTTCCGCAGCTGTTTGTTCCCTCTTCTTCACCATTTTGTCGACATGGTGGAGTCACGGTGTCGATATACGAGTCCACCTTTCTCTCGTCTACTCAAGGTCAACGTCCGTGTGTCCGCACAGCTAATTGCTTCACCCCTTTTTTCGCGCCTGGAAGCTCTGAAATATCAAGGTTTGGAGATTCTTATGTGACGATGGCATTTATAAATCACTTTGAACTCAAAGCTGCATATGTCCTCGTGATACATACTCTCTCGTATAGTACAGATGGATTCTACGGGTGATATCTTAGCATGCATACTATAGAATAGTAATTCCAATTATCGCCGCTGAGGGTGTACGGGAAGTGATGTAGATACCATGAGCTCTTTTCGTAAAACTAGTAACGAACGAGGAGTCCAAGACGGATTATAGATTTAGTTCAGTGGTGATGTTGAAATGAGGCTGATACACGGATGGAAAAGAGCATCTACTGCCAGATCAGCTCAAGCGCCTTGGTACTTTTGTTAGCGCCCGCCTTGACGCGCTTGACAAGTCCAACCGAGAATCCGAGTTTGAACTCACTTTGAATCCTCGTCAGACAACTCATGTCGGTGTTTTCTCTCGATGACCACATCTAGAGCCGAGTCTCAACAACGCCAATATGGCCGAAGACGGTCTAATACTACCCAATCCATCTTAAGGCCCCCTCCAATCCAAGCAGCACCGCTGAAGCTTGGCGACAATAAAGTTCTCAATTTATGGGTTCACGACTCAAAAGAGTCCGCGTCGGTGATATTCAATCATTCATTTTGGCCTGGTGTCGCGGAGGGTGATCTATTGAGCGTGTCTACCGGGTCTGAGGCTTTCATATTTGAAGTATCGAGGGATGATCCTGGTGTTAAGCCTCAGTTGCAGGTAACGTTTGCCTCAGGTCTATCGACGCGTCGTATTGAAATGCTGATAACAGATCTCAGTTCCTAAACCTATTGCTGAAGCGTTCGGTTTGAGAAACAACAATGAGGTTACTGTGACCAAGGCACGTCTTTTCTTTGTTGTTTTTTTTCCTTCCAAAGTTACGCTTGTGCTTACGGGGGCTCAGGTCGATAAAGAAAAGTACTCTGCGGACTATGTCGAATTGTCATTTCAAGACCAATATCTTGGACGCAACGACATGTGGCGTCTTGGGAAACATCTTGTGAACCAGTGCATTTACGCGGACCAGGAAGTTTCCTTTATAAATAGCATAGCTGCAAAGATTGAGACTATATATGTTGGGGGAGAAAAGGTGCGTGCTTTTAGAGCTTATCTGGACTATTGGTTCAATGATGCTTGCAGGTTCCCACTGCTCGAGTTACTTCAAGAACAAAAGTCATCTATCGGTCCCTTTCTGCTAAAGTGACCATCTTTATTCAAGTTTGTCGCGAGCTCTGGGAGTTTGCCGGCGACGGCGAACGCTATAATGAGAAAGTCGTTCACTCTTTCCTTCCGGCTCTCTTCGCCAAGTGGAGAGAGGCAGGCACCAACCACACTGTTACCATCGTCTTGATTTCGCGTGTCTATTATGACCAGTCGGAAATTGGGTACGCAGCCGGTCCATTACGACGCGACGAACGAGGAGATTGGTACAAGGATTTTTACAAAGTCATCACTGACCTCGAGGTGAAYTAYGAATGGAAACCCACTTTGGTCAGCCTAAAAAACTCTTTTTGGGACTTCCAGAGAGACATTCTTCTCACTCATCACTATCACCGCGCCTCCCTTGAATCGCAAGGAGCCTCTGAGCAAGTCCGTCTCGTGGGCCGGCTCTCGTACGCTCACGATGGACCCATTCTCGAGGCTCTAAACCTCAACCTATACCCAACGGAAACACACTATGTTGACCGTTCTCTAGTATTGACTGGGGCAACCACAATCTTGATTACCCCCGGCACTGGGTACTTCCGTGTCTCCAAACAGCTTCTGCGTCTTACGACCAATCGTATGCTGGATCAAGGTTTTGGCTTAGACCTTGTGTCTTTAGCTAAAGCCCCCTTACACCAGAGCCCTATCTTCAGTTTTCAGGGAAGCGAACCTGAGCTCAAAACTGATAAAGATGCAAGTTATGGCATACGTGCCATGGACCCTTTGTGGGGAGGTGATGACGACCCGAAAGGCGAAAAGACTACGTTCTGGTGGGAACCGTTCTGGGTGTCAATGTCGTTTTGGGACGAACAAGTGGTGAGTGTTTTTAGCTAGTCTCGCTTTGATGGCGCTCACTTTTCCTGTTCAGGATCTTCCATTTCGACAAGACAGGTAAGCCAATACGGCCTTCGCTTATAAGCATAGCCTAACGACGTTGAAGATTTGTTGCTCGCGCTAAAATGTACGAGATACAAATGCTAGGGCTTTTGGATCATGATGTGCTGTCTGCCATCGAGGTTCCATTTTTACCCGACCAAACCGAACTCGACTCTGTGCCAGGACAGAATACTCCGAGCAAGGAGGCGGCTGACAGCTTTGATCTCGATATCTTTGCTCTCAAGCCAGAATCCAAGGCTCTTGTCAACCGTAATTCGATCTCTTCGGACGGCGGCTCAGTCTCCCGATCAAACACATTTCGCTCTATATCTGACAAGAGAACCTCGCATCGTAGTTCGGTGATGTCTCAGAAGATAGATCCTATAGAGGAAAGTCCTATTATTCGTGACCTCCCTGCGGATGAGAATAGCGACATCCCTCCACTATCAGTAACAACTCTAAGCTCGTCTCCATCCCAGTCCTCCATACGATCTGTGCGTTCGATACAATCATCTGCTTCCTCCGCGACCCGTGCCAGATCTCGTCGCAGTCCCTCGCGGAGTTCAGTAGCTTCGAAGTTCACTCCATCATGGCTCTTCAGGCAATTCCGAAGCGGACCTGTCGAACCCCAAATAACAACCGAATCCGCTTCAGCATCGACCACGAACCTCAGTACCGTCAGCACTGCGTCATCTACAACATTGACGTCGTCCCCATCTCGTATTACACCCTTACCCATCGCATCAAAACCTACAGTATCTCAAATGACTGTTTCACAAGTACCTCGGAGTGCTATGCCCATGGCAATCAAGAGTGCTTCTACAACTCTTGGTCGTGTCTTTGAGGAGGACACATTTCCCTCAGCACGAGCTGCAATGCTACGCCGTTCGCCTATAAACACTCCTCCTCGCGAGGACCCGACGTTTGGTAAAAGAAGGAGTACCATGAGCTCTCTCTCCACGCCATTTTCATCGTCCTCTCCGAGTGCTCGAGCAAACCCATCCCAACCTCAATCAACCATCTCTTATTCCCAAGCATCCCTAGCAGCAAGGTGGCAGCACAGTTTCCCTGTCCCAGCCTTCAAACACGATATTAAATGGTCTTCCATCGTAACCCCATGCTGTTTGCCTTTGACGGTGGAATATTTCCCTTCGGTTGCAGAACTTGAAACATCATATGACGTGTTCTCTTATGATTTCGTTGTGGACCCGCGGGAGATGCGATCTTTCCTGGTGAATCCCCCATCCTTTAAAGGAAGCGCTGATGACAGACGTCGAGCGTGGGCTCTCGTAGTCATGAGGGGTATGGCAGCCGTTCGACTAGCGCAGGGCTTCCAGTTCGTCATACAACCCCGCAAGCACAGTGAACGTGAGGGAGATAGAATACCTATTCGTCGGACGCAGTCTTTCTTGGCTGCTGACGAAGATATGTCTCCTAAAGCAGAGGGCTCAGCAGAGGTTCTGCAAAACACGAGTGATCCTGTGTATCTCAGTATGAGCAATGAAATCCATCGAATCTCGTATACTGGAGAGGCTATCCAAGTGAGGCGGTATGTTCGTCGCATGCCGCCTTCGCAGCCCTTCGAGTACCAGTGCCTTATTTGGCCGAAGTTGGGGGTGGGTTATACAGAGCACAAGACAACGTTCACTTCGCACGGTTTGGAAAATTATGGTTGGAACCGGTTAGTTCATCTTATGCCCGTGTTTGTATCAGCTATTCACTTACAGCATGATCCTTTCCCTTAGACTAGATATGCTAGTGGCTGGCTATGAGCATCAGTTCAACGAATCTCTTCGATACTGGCGAACTCGATTTATCGTAATTCCAACAAGTGAACCACCTTCTTTGAACATAGGCCCAAATGGCGAAAAGCTCAACGACGAAGAAGCGCGTATCTTGGGTACAGAGAAGCTAGCTGAGCAATTCACCAAGCTTCGATGGCAGCCTTCTGAAGAGAGGGGATCTCCCACTATCGCCGCACCCGCTACACGATTCCTACCGACCACTCTAAGCCCCGTCATGTCGGTCTTAGACGAGAGTCTGATGGAACAGCTGGACCAAATTCATGCAGCTGGTCCTTTGCGTAAGAAGATGAAAAGTGAGAGAGAGATCGGTGATATGTCTCTAGCTGCCATTGCCAAGGCTATGAGAGAAGAAGACGGAGTTCCTATCAAGCATAACCAATGGCATCGTTCACAGTATCCAGATTCATTTACTGGCTTTGACTTTGTGTCTTGGCTGGTTCGTGAATTCCGTGATGTTTCTTCCAGGGCTCAAGGAACGGAATGGGGGTCCAGATTGCAGGAGCAAGGTCTTTTTGAGCATGTTCGAGGCCAACATGGTTTTCTGGATGGGTAAGCATCACCTGGGTGTACTTCGAGCAGTTGTAGCTGAAAGAAAGTTTTCTCGAATAGGCATTACTTTTATACCCTCAAAGGCGAATATGCTGTCGTGTCGACGCCAAGGCGATGGTTTAGGCCACGAATATCTGAAGATGTAGTGCCAAGAGGCCACTATCCTGGCAGTGTAGCGAGACTTTCAAACTCTAGCCCTCGCAGGAACAAAAGACGGTTGATTCTCAGTCAGAGTATGGTTATTGATATCGATCCCAACAAGGTACATGATTTTCGTCGTTAACATCCTCTGCGCGACATAGGCTAAATGCAATTCCAATATTTTCCAGCGAAGTGACCAAGCAGAATCAGTAATTCTTCACCACGATATCATCCACAATCCCGCGACGGTCTTCCATTTCGAACTACAATGGATCGGTACAACAGCTCGTTACATCGAGGAAACGCTCCGACAATGGAACCGAACCATTGAGAAATACGGTTTGAAGCTCGTCGAAGCCTATGTAGCACAGATAGGCGATATTCGCGAGAGAAACGCTTTTCAATCGTGTTTTCCCCTACGACTAGCCGTTGCTCCACCGATTTTACCAGGACTCCAGGAACGACTGCCAGATGGCACTCACACGGCTCGATATTTTGAATATGCTCTCTTAAGACGTTTTGGGTTCATCCTAGACGTAGAAGCAGCTGACTTATATCCGGAGCAAATCGATGTGATTTACTCGTATCGCCGTTCGCCATTCAAATATTCGCAGTTTGTTCATCGGACTGGAGTGGCGTTTGTACAAGTTCTAGGAGGTTCTCAAGGATTCTTGTTCTTGACGAACCGGTTGATGGGTCCTGGGAGGATGGGAACGACTTTGAAAAGTAAAGAGTATAGACCCGCCGTTGAGGCTGAGAGGATTAGAACCGAGATGGAGGAGTTTTGCTCTAACAAGCAGGAACTTTTGAAGTTCTATGATGAGGAGCTAGCAACACTTGGGCATATACCAGAGGAACCTCCTCCATTGAGTATATAGGTTGTGAAAGAATCATGTGGTTTTTTTCTTTTTGTAGCAGTGTACATGAGAATGGGATTCGTTTGAAGCGGTGAGATTTTCTAGGGTACATCGTGAGCACTAACGATGATATCTCGTCCGTTATTTCGCACTGAACGTCGAGAGACATCTCTAGACAGTGGTTTTCGCATATCTGCGGAAGTTCGGGGGAAGGGAGTAGGGGGAGTGTCGGGAAACTTAGCACTTGACCACGACAGAAAGAAAACAGAATAATACACACCAAACGCATCCTCTTCGTCTCTACCTCCCTTCCCTACCCCTAGATTCCCATAATACTCTCTCACTCTCCTATAAACACTATACCCAAGCCCTTCATACATATCAATAGCCACATGGTTAGCACATCTAACATATAAATCCACGAAGAATCCTCTATAAGTCTCATCTGAGACCATTTCTAACAGGGACATCATTTTCCTCGCAAGCGAAAGTCTGCGATACTCTGGAGCGACTGTAATTGCTGTAACATGTCCATGCCATTCCAGTCCTTGACCTTCGGCTTTGCCAATTACTATGTGCAATGTGGAAAAGGAGAAGTAAGAGATAGATTCGGAAGAGCTTTGACAAAGACACTTCCGTACCGTATCCCATCATACGACCACTGGGGGCTTCTTGTACGCAACAGATGTCAGGCCATCGAGAAAGGTAGTGTAAATAGAACCCTATATTGTACTGTTCCACAATTCATTGTTCAGCTTTTAATTTCTCAATTTTGGGTGACGCACTGTTTCTGTCCAAATGTCTAAATTCCTACACCGGAACGTCGACAGTTAGTTTGAAATTCCATAGGAACAAGAGAGTATTTTGAGTAAAACTTACACGTTGTTGAATTTAAACATATCCGAAGCTCTGAAGGGTCGAAGGACGCTCATTGTTTTGGTTTGCAGAAGTCAAAGCTGGCAGAAAGTCGACGGAGTAAAGGTCTACACGCGACAGTCACGCGCACGCGTTTTGCTCTTCTCCGACATCTCCCATTCAGTGCTTCATCTTCTGGGTCCATGCTGTGAAACTAGAATTCAGCTGCTTCAAGACTTACCCCATCGATGTACACAGGGTTTCATTCAACTAATTCACTGTCAAGAAGCCCATACACACAATGTATCAAGGCCCAGGGGCAACGCAACAATTTCAAACCTACTGAATCTTTGAAGTTTTCGCACTTTTTCCGAGCTCATGCCTTCAAACCTTCAAGTAAACCTTTACTCAATATTCACCCTTCTACAAATCAGCTCTGATGGCCTCAGGCTCCTTCGTGCACCAAACTATCGGATTTAATTATACATACAGATACTATGTTATTCGCTTCACCTCTCCTCGACCCTTCTGAATCTGGGGCCTCACATTTTCAGGCCTCACGTTCACCCCTTTCGCTCACCCTCACCTGATACACACCCCACTTCCCGCCCGCAACACTTCAAGTTGCGGCTTCCCCAAAGATTCCAAGGATAGGGTATCCCACCTCTTAACCCCCGGTTAAGGCGAATAACAACCAATCCAGTCTAGCTCTTCACAGTGGTGATACAGTGGTCTACTTACTTTCCATCTCCATCTCTATCTCGCTACATAGACGAATAACGCTCGGCATGGTACCCAACTCTGGGAAGGATGAGGGGAAGTATTTTCTGATTGATTTTCTATGTATTCTGCTCTGTTCTTGAAAAAAGTTCCCCAATTCCTATTTCCCCTCATGGCTCATGGGCTCGATTCGATTTGATTCGACTCGTGGGGGATATGTCCATTGGGTATGTATATACTATACTATACATGTCTCCCGTTATGGATAATTCATTCACGGCATCGATAGGACGATGTGGGATACATCACATACTCATAGTGCTATATGCACTGAACCAAGTTGCGTTGCTAGAGGGAGAGAAGAGAGGAGTGGTCCAAAATACCTAGGTCTAGTGTCTAGGTCTCCCGCGAGGTACATAAGGAAGCATAGGGAGGCATAAGGAAGGGCACATGCATAGTAAGTAAGTGTACGTATCTCGTCGAAATCAAGAACTCATATGTATTGTGAATTGCAAATCAGGAACCCTCTTTTACTGTCATACTATGTATAGTATTTCATTTCTGCTTCGACGGAAACCCGAATGGTATATGGCATAGCTTTAGCGCCGATGAAGGGTCAAGCTAGGTCACGACAGTTACTTAGGATTGAATCAAGTCAGTCTGGCGGTCTATTCACCCCACCTTTCCCCCGTCGTGACCGTTCAAAACATAAGTAGCTGCTTCTAAAGTACGGTATGTGCACATACATACATGTTCTCCACATATACTATTCTTACGCCCGGCTATCTCAGTGTCTTGATTCTTCGAGTGTTCTGATTCAGTCTATCAATGTCTCTCAGTTTGTCTAAATATATATGTATGTGTATCATCCATCCATGATCCCCGGGGCCAGATACCAATTCAAACTTTCTTTCGCCGTCAAAACCTTTCAAACTGACCCTTCAATAGGTCCTCAGCTGAGCCATGTACGACCCCAGGTTAAGTCAACGTACTCGTCTCTTTTTTTCATCGTGATCATGCTAGGTACCTTTCTATTCTATTTTATTCTATTTAGTACATTGTATGTATGTATGGGGTCTACGAACAGACAAACTGCTAACGCCTGGGTTCTGATCGGTACGTCGGTACGTCGGTACGTCGGTAAGTACATTGAGATATTCCCTTTGTATTACATATAATAAGTAATAGTTCCACCGCAATACGATATGGTATGCCATCTACAGACTATGTACTTACTTAGTGGGTTTCTACCCAGGTCCCACCTTGCCTTCCGAGAATCAGAATCATCAGTCGACGCAGTACTAGCTGATACGATTCGACGCGACAGGGTACGATGCGAAAAGATATGTTAATTAAGTATGATTAATTCATTGAATCCAACTTGTTCTGTTGATGAGATGAGGCTGAGCTCATAGGCTTAGGTAGAATCATACGGCCGCATCCTATCACTCGAATTATTCGAAAGTTGAGTAGAGTAATCGGAGAAATCTCCCTAGGCAGCCTGTTGTTCCCTGAGGTTTCTGATCGATTTTCTACCTGTTGAACTTACCATCTTTATGTATGACAACATAGGTATCTCTCGGTATCAGAAACTCAGGACATCGAAAGTACTAGTAAGGACTGGTTCGTACTTACAATCCAACCCGAGCTGAGTCTGTGGCTTGTTGAGTTAGTGCGCAATGTTCATCGGACATCTCGGCGAATACCTCGGATTCTTCCGTTCGATTCCGATCCCTCCTCCGACTCTTCCGGGTCTCCTGGCAAAGAACAAATTATGTAATACACCAGCGACTTGACAACTGCCCTCCTCCATCACCGTAACCGTAACCGTAACTGCCCTCTCTTCCCGCGTCGTTCATGATTGCATTTGAACGCTTTTGAATACTCAGTAGGTACATATATACTTTTGACTAATTTAGCAGATCTGTCGTCGAGTCGTTGATATATGAAGGACGTTTTAAACTATGTACATCAGGAAACTTGTGTTGTCCCTGATACATTAGCTAAGCTTAGATAAGGGACGGTGGAGGTCTGGTATGCCCTTATAAGCCCTTGCCAGACCTCCACCGTCCCTTATCTAAGCTTATCCGCTTATATCATTTTCTCCTCGAATTCCTGATGGTAAATGACTGCCACTAGAGCCTAGTAGGGTGGATCTGATCTGAGCTAGCGCTGTGGTTGGACCGTGTTTACTGGTACCTACTGATACTGGAGGCGCTGACGGATGATAGGCCCCCACATAGAGACATGAGGCTTCAGCGCCAATCTCAGCCTTAATGAGTGGTAAGGAGATCTCAAAGGAGTGCGGGCTGAGTCAGACTCGGGCTCGGGAGGACAACTTCCAACAAAAATATACGGACAGGATGACAACCGGGGAGGTCGGACTAAGCCACACTGTGTAAGCCCTACATCCTATCTACTGACTTACTACTTACTACTTACTATTCAAGTCAGATTTGAGCGGTCACCGTGAACGAGCAGCGAGCGCAGTCCTGGCGCAGTTCGTCAAACTCAATGGATCTAATGCCGATCCCGAAAATACCGAGAAAAGTATGTCTGTATACTTAACTTTAAACTCAGCTATGTCCTGAACTCAAAAAATTACTCCAATTGGCGTTACTCCCGCTGTCGCGCGCTCGAAGGTTGTAACCCTGAACGTATAAGTGTCGCCGCAATCCCTCTTGAGGTTGACTTCGGGATCGCTTAATTTACTAGTAAGTTGCGAGCTGTGATCGGCGCTCAATGTGAATGTGAATCTCCGAGGGAAGGTAAAGACATCGCATCGCGTCCCTATCCTCAGAGTCGTACTGATCGCATGGTAAGGCAGGTCGAGTCAAGAAATGGCAAGGGGTGTGATATGATGATATGTTGGCAAGGGACTTGGACTCGAGCTCATGGCAGTGGGAGTCGGTCTTCAACCGCTAGACTACGTACTGTCTGTTGACTCACCGGCTCGGTGTTGTTCAGGATTCCACTCGTTTCATTCTCATTGTCGAGCCATCTAAGGCTACAGTATACATGGTACGTTTCAGTCCCAACTCTGCTCGACTCTACTGACTGACAATTAAGCGACCGTGATATCGTCAAAGAGAAAGCAAAGATTCCCAACTGTCAATGTGCGTACTAGGATAGGGTCCTCATCTTGGACAATAAAAGTATAGTCAGCAGTGCTAGTAACTGGGTAGCAACGCGACAGGCTGAGTTTCGGACATGACACTCGCAGTTTTCCCTCCTGCGAGATTCCCGATTTTTACAACGTGTCAGATCTCATGCTAGTCGGTGAGCGCTACTTACTCGAGACTCTATCTGTATCCGTTGAGATAGGGTGCAGGAGATAGATAGATACATACTATGCATATGTTTTGACGGAGAAAAAGTAAGCCTTGGCTAGATAAACCCAAAGCTGGTTCAGATATCTGTCTGTAAGTTCTTCGTCAAGGAAAGACCGACATCCCAAGTCCGAGAAGTGAGTCTCTGAGTAGATCCACACCCACAACTTGAACCCAAACTTCAAGATTTCAGCAAACACCGTTCCGACTAAAATCGGACTTGTAAAAATAAACCAATAAAAGCGAGAAGGATCTCCGCCTCCGCCCATTTCAGTCTCCGAGTCCGTGCAATCCGGCTTCAATCTCGACCTCGACTCTGGAGAAATTAACGGAACGGAGAGCTCTGAGCTCTCAGTCCAGGCCGCGGAAATACCATAGTGTAAGGGGAGGAGAGCAAGGGGCGTTGAAACATTGACTCGACTCACCACAAAGCCTATAAGCAAAGGGTCAAGCGTGAAGCTAAGGGTCACCGAGTGACTCCGAGTCCAAATTCATTTCAATATTCATTGACAAAGACAAAAAAAGTCAGAGATCTCACCAGCATCCCTCAACGGGGTCAACGGACGTACATCCCTGGAAGGGTTGGGGATGGCAAGATCTTGGTACTTCAGAAACAGATTTGTCTCCGCCACAAGCGGCAAGCCAGTTCAGTTTGTCAGTGGGGGATCTAGGCACCGGTCGGTCAGTGCCACGTGTGAGCCACGTTCTTTGCCTTGGGGATACAGATGCCGAGACTGTGCCGTGCCAATGCCGATGCCGATACTGATGTGAAATCTATACTTAGTCATGCCCGACTGGCGAGTCGGGAACCGCCCACGTCAACGCCACTCGTACATACTTAGCGTCGGCGCAGACCATCGGACACGTACGATTCGCATCCACAATCATTCATTTTCATCATCGTCCGATTCCCTCGAAATTACTACTTATCCTGTCATCCACATCTCAGAGTCCACATGTACCACGACGCACGTCAAATCTACAAAAGTTCTAACGAATTAATAAAATTTAATCTACACGTACACGGTAACGGTTCTCTCAGGCTTCTGAATCATGGTACAATAATGAGCGGGTACGCAGAATGCGGGTGTGGACGTCTCTTCGCCTTATACTTAGTTCAGAATTCATCAAATCTAACCCTGTCCGAATTCCATTAATCAGAACGGCTCCTACATACGGACCCACACTGTACAGGCTTAATGCAAGCCCATAGTAGGCGCGGATGGACCCGGTTGATCTTTAAGTACCCGGTGACCTAAAGATTAACCGGAACTTTTACTGTGCCGGTCGTTTGGCGGGATGTATGAAGGGTTTTACATTAATACGACGGTACAGTCCGTACAGAAGTAATGGTCCCAGGGATAAAGTTCGATGCGAGAACTTTTTCACAATTCATATGCAATGTGCATGTGCTGTTTCCGTTTCCTTGCTGTTGTATGTAGCCGTAGATGGCTCATAATTCATGAATCGGGCGACGGGAATCAATTGGGAATGATTCATCAAGGATCACTGGCAAGCACTGGCATTGAAGCACGAGTACTCACCGAACTTGAAAGTAAGTTTCCTTCCTTCCATCCATCCATCCATCTGAGTCCATCCATCCTGTCCGTCCGTCCGTCTTCTAGCTCAGTTCAAGTACGAGTTCAAGTTCGAAATGAATGATTTCTCGGACCCGGAGACGAATGATGAATCGACGAATCGACGATCCTCATCCAATTCCATCCCAAAAGAGTCCAAGTCAAGGAGTCAAGGCATCAAATCAAGTCATCCCCTTCCTTCCTAAGACCTTTCTTCCTCTCTTCCCAAGTTCTTCCGCCAAAGGAAGCCTGCCAGTTATTGAACCGACTCGGGCTTGAATCGTACATGTCATGCATGCACTACAATCACGCCTGCGGTACCGGCCGGTCCAGAGTTATATGCTCAGCGGTACTTCCAACCTAACACCAAACGGCTTTTCTTTCTCTCTTTCTTTCTTTCTGAATCTAAACCTATCTAAACCCTCGACTCCGAGAAATCCGAACTTCCGAGTCACTTTTTTTAATTTTTCCCTCTCGGAACGATCCCGTCAGTCGATGGTGGGTGCGTCGAAAGATAAATTATATTGGCATGGCATTACATAATTATAATACTTATAATACCCGGGAGTCGGAAATTCCTTTAATGGTATCAACGGGTTCATCCGATATCAGTCAGCTTGAATGTGTAAGTAGCGTCGGACGCTATGTGCGGCATCGTGCCACTTGCCACTGTATCTGTGCGCGAATTGTGCGTCCACGGCTCTTGGGTCGGCATGGGTGTGCGTGAATTGAAAGTTGTTATTGTGATTCTGAAGCTACTAGTGCAGAACCTAGCTGCTGCTTTCGTGAAAGCAGCGAAACTCAATGGGGAGTCGGGACTGTGTTGTAATTGTAATTGTATCCTGACTGATATCCTGATTCCTGATTCCCCGGGCATAGGTACATAACAACGAAAGCTAGCGCTGCGAGCCTGGCTGAGTAAGTAAAATATCTTTATCAAGTACTTGCTTGCTTGCTTGCTTAGTACGATTCTCATTCGAGTGGGCTAAAGATCTAGACTGGTATCTTGCCTGGGGTACTCTGAGTCTGGGGTACTGTTGGATAACCTGGTAAGCATGCACATGGGTTACCATTGGTGTATGGATGGATGGATATGGATGGATATACGTAGCCTGGGCGTGGATGTAGTCATGTTATCTGATAAGTACGGACACTGCTTAATGGTGGACGGCGGGCGGACGAGTGTCAGTGTCGAGTGTCGAGTGTCGAGGTTCGGGGGTGGGGTTCGATTCGATTCGGATGAGTATGTATGTACTTACTCAACCAATCGTCACTGATACTAATTACACCCTGCACTGGTAAGAAACCTCCAAAAACCCGTACAGTGAAAGGTACCGGTCAAGTTACAACTTACTCAGAATCATGAATTGACTGAACATACTTACTTACATGAATGAATGAACGAATGAATGATGATTCATCCGCAACGCGATGCGACGCACGAAGGCCGCACTCGGAGTCGACTCGGATCCTTAGAGTCACTGTTGCTGTAGACTGTAGACTGTAGTCTGTCAATGAAATTCGGACGAACGACAACCGATACATATCAATAATCATTATGATTCATCGAATGACAACCTACTAACGGCCTGCAGCGCTGAGGAATGGTATTTATCAGATAATGATATGTAATCATCATCGACTCAACGCGACTCAACGTTCAGCGGTACCGCTACAGTACCCTCAGCCCAGGCAGTGACTTGGTGACACTACATGCCCGAACCCGACTTAACATCGGGAGACATCCGAGGAAGACGGGGGAAGGGGCTTAGGTAGGAGCTCAAGCGCTCATCGCCATTGGTTAACCGGAGAACATCCTAGCGCTGAGTCACAAGTCCATAGTCAGAGATTCAGTACATACATTAGAATTCGGAAGTGTACCGTGAACCGTACGGCGACGCGTACTAAGTACAGTGTTGTGTAGTGGCTGTAGTACTAGTGGCCCCGTGGGTGGATATGGACCGGCGTTACGAGCATCGGTGTGGGTACATAGGGCATAGGGTGGGTTATGAGTTATCAGGTGGGTTACAGGTGGGTTGCACTTGCAGGCCGCCATTGATGCGTACGGTATAGTAGCGGTCCAGCGGATATACTTAGGATGAATATGAATATAGTAGAATATAGAATATAGCATACATCATAGCAAAACTCACCTAACACCTATGTAAAACCACGCGGCCGCCATCCTCGGTGACCCTCATCCACGACGCATCGTCGACAATATATATCAATCCCGAACAGATTCGACTCGGAAACTGAGAAACCATGATATCCGCGTCGCGTGCGTGTGTATATCCTGTATATCCTGTAATCACGCGCCCCGAGTCCCTTTACGACCTTTACGATGCCATTCTTTCTGTCCGTGGTTCGGGGGTTTGAAGCGGGTGCTAGGAATGTATGCAGAAGGTCGAGGTCGAGGTCGAGATTGAGTTGGTAGAGTCGTATGATTTCGATGTCGTATGATATTAATATAAAAAAGTATGTATGTGCTGTAAATTAAAGGAAGGAGATTCTAATTTCTCTCGTGTCGCGCGACGCGAAAAAAAATCACCGTGGGGAAGTACGAGAAAGCCGCCAGCGGCCACCGTCTGCCACCATGCCATCGTACGTATGGACATCCATCCATCCAAAATGCCAAGCTTAGCTTCAAGCACAAGTTCTGTAGATCTTCCGATCCTCGTGAGCCGTCACAGGAGCAGATGCACTGAGTCGCTTGGTTGCTTGGTATGTACGATAGAATCATAAGTAATCGTAATCAGGCGAAGGAAAAGGAAAAGGAAACGGAAACGGAAACTCGGATTGGTAAACTCTATCATTGTCAAAAGTATCTACTATCTATGTACTCACTTCAAAGGTTCCTGCATGCCTGCCCCCCTTCCCTTCCTTGTCATTCTCCGTTCCACATCCGTTCCCGTCCCGTCCCGCGTCCAACCTGGCGCGTCTGCGAATGACTTTTCAATGACTTTGACTTTTCCCACTTCTACTATGGGCAATACTACGCTATGCGCTTAGTACTATGCCAGCCGCAGCAGCCGTCCTGTCAGTCAAGGTGTAAAGGTGTACACGATAGTCGACACCTAATAGAAATTATAGAATAGACGCGGAAAGACGCGCTAATTATCCACGTCCTGACAAACTTTCCATTACACATACGTAATTTCCACCACGTACAATTCCTCCAACGTATCATACACATTGAGTCAGCGCATACTCTCCGTCGGGTTGGTACCCATCCTGATTGAAATTCTCCTGATTTTTCCATCCATATCTGCATGCATGACGCTACCACGAACGCACATCGATTTCCGTTAATCCGTAGTCCGCAGACTCCACCGCCCCCAACGTCAACGCCCGCGGTCACAAGTTTCAGTCTCAGTTTCAGCGCTTCAACACCTTTTGTTTTACCGGTTACCCCACTGCCCAGCCCTAGTTAATTTCTTCACACCTTTAACACCTTTACACAGCCCACCCAATATTTTCTTTACAAGCATGTACGTATTGTAGTAATGTATACCCCTGAAATTAGAATTCGAATCCCTCACGCGTCGCGCGCAGTCTCACTCACTCATAGATCTTCAAACTTTGGGGGTTTGGGGACACAAAAAAAGTTATTTATAACTGCGTATATATTGTACCAGTAATGTATGCTAAATTCGATTCAATATTCGATATTCGCGAAAATACAGTAAAACTTGTTGCTGCTACTCCCAACAGGCAGGCAGTCAATGTGGATGTGAGTGTGGGTGTGTGAATTGAATGGGGATTGGGGTTGGGATTGACAGTGTGGTGTGATTGTGTATTGTGTGTGGGAGGGTGAAGAAACTACGAATGAATGAATAAATATACCTAATAATGCACGGATCGTTTGTCGTTGTCATGAATAATGAAAAATGGGGTAGAGATGATGAAGATATGCATGCAAAGCAAAAAAAGAAAAACCAAAAAGTAACGGTGACGAAGCGACGAAGCGACCAACGGGGTGAATTTTGTGACAGCAAATCATAGCAAAATCCTTTTGTTGACGGACAGATGGAAAGCATGCAACGAGAAATTCAAGTAAAGCGAAAAGCGAAAAGAAACGAAAAAACCAAAGAGTGTTCTGGCAGACTCAAACCTGTATCGGAAAATGACTCTGCGTATGATGTGAAGAATGATGATGAGGAATAGGGAACGAGCGTAGAATCTCCTGGAAACTCGAATGTTTCACTTTCTTCGGTGGGTTGTACGAATCAGGAGAAGAATTGTGTGTAGATGGCGTTTGGGGTGATTCCGAGCCATCGGAGGATATAGGACTTGAAGGCTCTAGTTCGGGTACTGAAGAGCGATGGTGATTCCTCGTGTGATGAGGTCGAGAAAAGTCGTGTTGGTGATGATGATGGTGGTGGTGATGTTGAGAGGAGGAGGTGGTGGTGGAAGTGGTGGAGGAGCGTTGATGGTGGTGATGAGGGAAAGCAACAGCGACAATCCCAGCATGGTGATTCAAAAGATCATCCTCCGAAATGCTCAACTCCCAGTCAAGTACATCGAGAAACTCTCTCTCGATTCTTCCTACGTCACGTTTACCAAATACACCAGTGCATAACGCCCAGTGTATGTTCTTCAACGTGGAGTCGTTGAGGTACTATCACAGAAGGAGTTAGGGTTAGATCGACTGAAGAAAACAACGGAAGAAGGCATGTAAAACTCACCTTTGATGCAAGTATTAAAGCACCCAAGAAAACTCGTTCCAAAGCCCATTCTTCGAGGGCGATGTGTAAATGAGGCTTGGCCCTGTCAATGTAGACGAGGGAAGCGAGGACGACAGGCATAGTGACTTCAGCTCGAGTGAGCACGTTGTCGACGAATGTGGTGAATTTAGAAACACCCGGGCGCCTAGAAGAGGCTCTACCGCGAGGTGGTGAAGTTCGACCCATAGCATAGTCGACTGTATCTGCTACGCAATCTACAATATACTCTGAGAAAAAAAGACACAAGTTAGAAAACAGAAAAGAGTTCGTAAAAGGTAAATTACTCACCAATGATAGGTCTCGAAAGTTTAACGTCGACAAGCTCTAGTAGAGCAGGTGAATGTGTAGAAGGGTCGACGAGACTAGCGTGGTGTACAGGAGAGGACCTGTTAGACATCGTTGAGGAGGACGACGAAGAGGCAGGAGAAGAGCCGTTGTCGAACATCTGGGCTGAGGAGAAGCGGAGTGGACGAATCGGACATGATGACTAGGATAATATATAGAAAAGGAGGACTGTGCGATTGACCCGAAATGGATATGTGAGGGGAAGGTGGAAACTGACAAAGGCGAGGACAGGACATCCGTTTGACTCGTACTCTACATTACCCGATTCGGCTCGGCTCAGTTAGGAAAAGGGTAAGTAAAGATCTCGGCAAATGTTGACGATTATCCGATGCCGCTGACCACGCACAGCTAGTCGAACTGAGCCAGTCTGCCGCGTCAACGCTGACCTCACCTGTCATTACGATTCACGATTTTATTCCGATCTCCCGAAATCATCGTCACTACTCGACGTGGCCCCATCTTCGGTTCATTTCAGTCACCGGCTCGTCCCTGCTTAGATAATACTCATCCTACTCTACCCGACCACCTTCCAAATTCAGAACCGAACTGACCACTCACTGACCATTATTAATCACGTTCTCTCGTACAGTCATCCAGTCACTTTCGCTGACTGACCATGACCGAATCCTTTAGCTTTCGACATGATTGCGAGTTTCTCAAAAGTATTGTTGCGTCGCATGAGTCAGAATACATACTAGAAGGTAGAAGAACGTCTACCCGGTACCCGCACGCACCCGCACAAGTCAAGTTACGGGACACGACACGACAGGGAACAACAGGTGTTAATTCACACACCCTTCGAATGATGGTTTAGCTTAACGTAGCTCTAACACCTCACGATAGCTTTTTCTATGTAGATACATACCTTACTGTACGCGCTCACACAGGGTCCGGTAAGGGTTTCCATTTTCTGTTAAGCGCGCTACGTTTTGACAGTGACTCACACACACCTATCCTATCTATCTATCTACATCCAGTAGGTACCGCATTTCCAGAATCCACACAAGAACAACGAACAACTTCGAAGCCGAGCAGTTACAGCTGGAAATGGAAATCAATATCGTTCCATGAGTGCGCTTCGAGAAACGGTGTGTATTACTACGGTAATGATTATCGAAATTCTTGTGGTAAGTTACTAAGATCCCAACGCACGCACGCGCGTCGTGACTCAAGCTCGCGTCTGACTGACTGAGACTCTGATGTAGATGATCTGATTAGGAATCAAAAATGATTTTATAATTAATCAGTCAAGGTCGCTGTTACTGACATCCTGTAAGGTGTTTAAATGATCATCTGCTTCGAGAATCTTAAGAACTTACACACCTTGTTCTAGCTTACCTTGCTGTAAACCGTTAACCATTTGGGATTCTGGAATGATACCAGTGGCCTTCCAGCGGTATATTCATATTATAAGCGCATTGTGCTACGCTACGTTGCTCGCTTGCCCCCCCTTCCAATGCCATACAGCTCTATGTAGTTGAAAGGCATATGATTCCTTCATCGAAAGCATGTGTGGGTCTAAAACTAGACTTCGAGTTCTTTACATCTTTTTCTATTCGCCAAATCATATACATATATCATTATACTTATATATTTCACAGGAATCCTTCCGGGTCGAGTCGTTTCGCCGGCTGACTCTGAATCCATCCTTCTTCCGAGTCCAAGGTACATCTTGTTCCTCCCGAGTCGTAAGTGAACGTTACAATGGACCCACGGAGAACTATCCTAACCTCACGGCTAAAGCGCATCATTCAACTTACATCCGAGTCCTGGATTCCTTTGTTCCACTGAATCCACCAATCCACTCATTCATGATCAGTCAAGCGCTGCCAAAATGCAATCAAGCGCCGTCAATACGCGTGTACGTACGTATTAATAGTAAGTACAGGCCTATTGTTCTTGTTCTCTTTTTGTACCCCAAGGGTAGCTATAGGTTTTTTGCCTGATGTTTGGGATTTTGCATTGTAGGGTCGACTAAGGACTTACTGTTAGTGAGGGGTGCCGGTGAGGGGCGAGGGGGCAGGGGTGAGGGGTGAGGCCTAAGGGTAAACAGCTTTACCCGACCCGACTACTTACACACAATGACTCGGACGACGAATTAGACTGGCGCTTCAGCGCTCCAGCTTCGCTTCGCTTGATTGATTAACATCGATATGATATTTATCAGTCTATCAGAGAGCGGACGGAGGAGATGGTCTAGATTGGAGTTAGACGACCGGACGACTTGCCACTGGCAGTGAAGCGCGGGTCGGGTAGGCGTACGGACTCCCGTGGGTTATGATCAAGCAAGAACAATGGATAATGGTGACAATGGCCCCAATCGCGGCCGAGTCGCCATCACCTTGGATTCTAAATTCGTACGCGTACGCTGAAATCCCTCAATACTTCCGCTGTATACGCTAAGCGTCGCTTTGGTTCTCCCTTGGTTCCCCTTGGTAACAGGTAACGGGATTCTAGCGGGAATACAAGGCAAGACGAGACAGGACAAGGCAAGGCAAGGCAAGATGGATGAAAATGATAAGATATAAGTATGTACGTGTACGTTTCATTGTCTTACTGCTATCATTTAACGACTTATTTTACCATAACTAAGAGACAACGTTCTTCCTTCCCTTCCTTCACTTTCAAGTCCCAACTTCATTTTCCTCGTAGTTCTCCTCGTCGTTTTCGACTCGTAGGTGGAATTTCGGCCGCATTTTTGGTACCCATACTCTCGAAACTATCTGGACTGGGTCACTTTACTCTGCGGAACGGAAATCGGAAATCGTTTCAAACGAGGATCCGGAATCGGAATTCGTGGGGTTAATGAACCCGAAAGTAAGTTTAAATTCAGCTACATATATACGTATATATTGAGACTTCTGCAGTATTGACTCGGATTCCAGTGATTCCTCCTCCCCAAGCTGGTGCTGGTGCTCAGCTCGTGCTTCGTACCTACCTACTTACTGATTCAAGAATCAAAAGTCAAAAATAACACATCAAGTATCCCAAGTATCTTGATGGACAAGATGGAAGATGAACTCGGTTTCATATATGTATGTATGTATCATGATCCAATATTCATGCAATACTCATGATTCACCGCTCATCACCCACCGTGAGACTCAGAGCCAGACCCAGAGCCAGAGCTCGAGTGTTGGGGTTGGGGTTGGGGTTGGGCCCGGTTGGTTCGCGAATCGAACTTTGTCGAACGAACGTCGAGCGGTCGAACGCAGAGGAAGGCGAACGCGTCGAATGGTGTTCAAGTTCATGATGGTGATGGTGATCAGGGATCATCCCACTGATCAAGGATCATGATACATTCATTATACTACATTCCATTCCGAGTCTATTTATTCATTCATTTGACCGTTCATCACTTTCGCAGCCAGGTCAGGTTATGAATCTCTTCAGGTTGTTCTCAAGTTTCGCTGATCATCTGTTCATCCATCTGTTCTATCTTCTGTCGAGGGTTGGGGTTGGGGTGGGGGTGGGGGTGTGTATAGTAAACCCACGAACCTCACGAACCTCAGTTCTATAATATAGTATAAAGTTTGGTCCCTTTTCCTTGGCTGCTTCGTTGGCTGCTTCTATCCACCAACATCGGATTCCCGAAGAAGAAGAACTTCGATGTACACTCTTTTTTCTGAGTCAAAGTTTGTCTTGTGTTCTCGTGGTAGGGTCTTGTGTTTACTCATATGGTTGATCTATACGAGATACTTACTTGTGTTCTCGCGTTTAGGCTCGTGGTAGGGTCTTGTGGGTACTCATATGGCTTATCAGGGCTTATCCGTAGGGGAAAGATACGGTCCAGACCTTCTTCAAGCCAGTTTATCAACGCACAAGATTCGTATGTATTCGAAGTTGGAGCAGGGCGAGGGGAAGGGGAGGCAAGCAAGAGACGATAGATCGCTCGTTTCATTTCACTGTTTTTCATAGATGGACGTCGATGGACGTCGATGAGATGTCGATGCGATTCGATCGACTTGGTCCCTCGAATCATCACGAAATCATGATCAGTGAATCGTGATTGATCATAAGAGAATGATTTTCTTTAATTATTTTCGGTATGGGTATGGGTATGGGTATGTACATAACCCTTCTTCATATAAAAGAACCTGTTAAGCTGTTGACTGGACGACGATGTAGGACCAAGACGATCAAGGGCGATCAACTGATTCAACTCGTGCGTGCTCCCGTGTTCACCGTGTCTTTCTGTGAAATGTTTAGTTGCCGCAAGGGACTCGGAGAGTCGGAGAGTAGGGGATGTGAGAGCCCGGTTCACATACATAGTACACACACAGGCTGGACAGGCTGCACACACATAAGTAAGTAGGATCATATCATATCAAACTATCAAACTATCCGTCAATATCGTGTGTCGTACGTGCTGGTGCTCTCCCCTCCGATTCCGCAACCGGAGGGGATAGTGGTTCAATTGACGTTCTGCACCGTGACCCGCCGCACCCGCACACGCACCCGCTTCTGCCCGACATACGTACTATGGGGGCGGCGCTGTTGAATTACCTGATGTTCTCTCTCCACAGATTCCGATTTATCCCACTCTCATTCGGTTCCATTTAAACTCCCAACCCTGCCGAAGAACCTAATCTACCGCTATCGCTCTAAACCTAGGGAGTGTCAAATGACTCAGCTCGAAGTTCACAGGTCCTGAATTCTTACATAGATTCCCGGTGAATCTCAGTATCCAGTAAGCAGAAAGCTTTCACATCTTTTGTCCGGTACCGGTGTACTCGGAATCAAGAATTCAAGAACCCTCTGAAGTTGAACGTTTGGAATGAGTCAGGAAGGTTTCTCGGTTAATCGGTCTCGTGGTTCTGTCCTCCTCAGATGTTCAGCGGCACGGCAACGGCGATTTAAAGATGAAGCGGTGAAGAGAGTCAGTCAGTGGGCTTCCTTCAATCCGAGACCGAGTCGGAGGTGCTCGAGTGCATAGAATCAGATTATCGCGATATAAGCAAGGTAAGCGGATAAACTGCCTTGGCGTAGAAAGTTACTTCGACAAGCCGTTCGCAAGGGTTCGCAGTTTGTCCGTACCTGTCGCTGCTCATCTTCGCTAACGATGTCAACGCATTCGATTTCGTGCGCCTGTCTACGCTTGTTGGGTGGACCGGAATCGGACCGGAGTCACCGGAGGGTGAGTGGGTCAACTGGGTGGGTCACGTTTTTGTGTCTCTCTCGCGTATTGCTGTAGTCCCCGAGCCTGAGCGGCTGAGCCTCGGGAACCTGATCCTTGGCCGAGCCGACTCTGGGAGTGTCAGGCCGTCTTGGCCGGTATCCGGCAATGGATTATTGGCGTTGATTGATGTGAGTGTTATGAATCTTGTTTATGAAGCTGTAGAATAATGAATTTAACTATGTAGGGGTTCACCAAGGTGGCTGGGCAGCTCAAGACGCTCAGGGCTGTTGAGATTTTGATTTCCCATGTACTGCCACTACTATGCTTGTGTTCAAGTCAGAGATCAGAAGAGGGGGGCGCGTCGGTACGACTGCTGTTGGTATGTCATGGTATGTATGTTCTCCTTTATTACTCATGATGACGCTTGGACAGGAAACACGTACGTACGATGTTTTTTACATACGATCCGACATACCGAACAGCCTGTTCTGTTCTATGCATGCTCATCATCATCAATGGAACTGCCTTTCAATATCCCATCCGATGTTTGACCTGGTTCGGAATTCATCCCACCTCATGCTTCCCTGCCAAATGCTGTATATAACGGAATGCTCAGCGCTAGTATCCAACAGCACAGAGACATATTCACTCAGAATATGTAGTATGCACACATGTGGGTACTATTGTCTACCATTCATATGTACTTATGTGCCCTACTCAAGCTAACACATGCGTACATTCAATGCATAGGGGCTAGGGGCAGGCCGTAGCAGATAATGCGGGATCCCGAAAATCCCTTTATCCCCGTGACATGTAGGTTCTATGTAGCCCCTACTATGTAGTAGGGTCCCTAGTCTATTTTCGATGCACGTTCTACTTGACTTCTCAATCCTCGAGGAAATCTCGGTGATTTCGGGAGCTCGGTATCTATAATCTGTGTCCACCGTCCGGTGTACCTTGAGCACTGCGGCACTTCATTTGGTGAAAATGAGATATGGACTGTGTGTTTGATATCCAGGCAGGTCATCAGGTTACTCGCCATTGTATTTCCGAATCCGAGCAGGTGCGGTGAATGTACACCCAACCCGGCCCGCCGGGGCACTGACGGTTTCCCTACTACGTAGACGGTAGACGGTCTGCGGGTTTCTGCGGGCAGCGTGCAACTATATGGTGACTGACAACTTACAAATTCCGGAAGAAATGGTGAAATGGTATATCAATTATCATATCAATATCAGAAATCTACGCAATCTACGCACGTACGGGCATGTAAGTACAAAGTGTACAAAGTCACGGTAAGTATTGAACGTTCGAGCTCCGAGAGGTACCGAGGTGGTGAGTTGTACTGTTGTAGGCACCTCAGGTCCACCAGAGTCCAAACGTTCAAATGTTCACGCTGTGAAGAACCTGGTGAGAAGACTAAGACGATGTAATTCCGAGCCCGTGTGTGAAAGTTCAAAGACTGAGTGAGTATGACAAGTCCGTCTCTCACCGGTAGGAGCCGGTAGGCCGGTAGGTATCAGTTCGTCCATCTTCCGAGATATGGGTTTACACGTAGGTTTATCGGATTTGTTAGTTCCTGAGTATGTCTGACTGAGTCCGTGCGTAGACTAAGAGAGGCAGGCGCATGTGGTCTATAGGTGAGTATGATCATGTTGTTCAAGCTTGAATTTGAAACTTACTACAGCTGTCTTCCGGAATCTGAGTGGTGGACGGGCCCACTGATTGATCTAATCACTGATCAATGATAGATTTCCCTCGTTCGCTCGCTCGTACACTGGGACTCTGCCTGATTCTGCGTTAATACTGTACCCAAGTACCTAAGTATCAAAGGTTATGTATGTAGCTGTATTTTATCGTCCATCTATGCCATGAAGAATGAATCGATGTTGATTGGTTAACTCAGATTTTCGAATCGGATCGAGCCCCGAAATTACATCGGAAGTACCAGGCTTGTCAGTGATATCGAGCTCACTACACTCTACACTCTATGTACATATGCAGTACGTATGTAAGTAAGTAAATACTTGGTACGTACAACGGAAACATAGGCTGGAAACATGGAAACAACTCACTCACTCGGTCTACTTACTCCGAGTCCGCCTCAACCGTCTATCTTAGTCTATTCACCACAAGGTCTATAAATACCGAATACCCACTGATATGATATTTCCAGACTAAAATAGATCTCTGACTTGACTGTGAGACCGTATCGTGGCCCGCGATACCCTCGATAAGATGTTGATTCTATACTTACTTACTTACAGTATGTTACCTCCACCTCCGAATCTAATTCTAACTTAATTCTAAGTATACTTACTTACAACACGGACTCCACAAATCCGACCCGAATTAACCTCAGTCTCAGTCTCAGTCTCTGAGTACTGAGTAGAATGCGAACGAGCCGCAGGCCACGGCAACATAAGTGAGTCAAACCGGCTGAATTCGGGTGAGATGGTGTAGTCATATGATATCGATGTAAGTCTAAGTCTAAGCCTATGGCAAGCAGAGAAAGGAAATTTCAGATCAGAAGTCCTGCATGCCTTATCAACGGTCGACGGTCAAAGGTCAAAGGTCGAAGGTACATGGTAGGTACATACATATCGTAAACTCCGCAGAAGATGCGTATAACCTCAAGCTGCGGTGACAAGCACAAGTCTAGATTCTTTTGGAATTTAAGGTCTAGAACTCTGAGGGGTACCTTAGGAGTGCATACCTACCTCCTTGCTTACTCAGGAGTCGGATTATGCCAAAAACAAAAAAAAAAGGAGTAAGTTGATGAGTCACTGGTGGCACTGATAGTGGCGAGCTGGGTAAATTCCGCTGCTATGTACGCACTTGGCAGACTCAAGCAGGCCAGGCAGGCCTATGAATATTCGTCTTTCAACTTGAAAAGTGGGTGGGATTTGAAAGTGGGAGGTACTTACAGTTACATAGGCTTATCACCGTACAACCAAGATAGCTTGCGCGGACGAGGATGTACGTCGCAGTCGCGTTGTCACGGTACAGCACCGCTACGATGAGTACATTGACGCAGGAACCTAAAGGCTAAGAGTGTGAGGTCGTTGGACTCGGACTGATCGTCGGCGTACAACGTACCAGGAACGGATTTGATTTGATGGATCGACGGTTGACAATTGTTGAAGGTTCGGTGGATGGATAACGGTCGGTCGGTCCCGGTGAGTATGTACATACATACCAGTAAGTACAAAGCCACTGTATAAGTCTGTACTCATTCAAATTGCAATGTTCCTTGTGAGGCACATACATACCATACATACCATACATACACCGACGCACCGTGTACACTGCAGAACACTGGGGCCTGATTGTCACAATCTGCAATGCGCATTGTGAAATGACAATGTTCTGTTGATATGACTGGATTGAGATTGACAGCTCGGATGAGGGACGAGGGACGAGGGAGTCCGAGTAAGAAGACCTTGACCGAGATGCCCGGGACCTACATAGTAACACCCTGCAGTTGCGGTCCTTGTCCTTGTCCTTGTCTGTCCTTGTTCTTAAACGTGCAAATGCAAACGCCACTTGTTCAGTACCTAGACCCTAAGACCTGACCCATTCCCCAATGTATCCCGATTCCGATTCCAATCCGATTCCGTTCCTGGTGTCTGGTGTCAACGCACCAGCGCGTCAATCGATATCCATCGCAGAGAAAATTCACCGACCTCAGGCTGGTTATCATACATGCATACCTGCCAAACAGACTCGAACGTTCGAACATAAACGCAGTTAACCCACCCGCACTGTGTCTGTCAGTTCAGGTCAGTTCATGCCTACGGTACACGGTACAAGATACACGTACCCCTGGATACTACCTTGCGGCCAGCGGCCCAGCCTGAGCGCTGACTTGAAGAGGTGAATTATTCAATTAATCAATGAATGATATGAGTTCTAGTTTGTCTTTGATACGGATACGGATACGGTATGTCGATCCTGATCCCAGGTCCCCTCCACTGAGCGTTGGGCGTTCCCTTCCGAGTCGAGCTGTGTTAGAATTTAGTTGAACGTTGAACAGCCTGAGTTCGGGTCAGGTCTGCAGCTGGTCAGGTACGATCTACATAATAAATTAAATAAATAAGTTGAAGTTTATTTGATTTACTTTAACATTTACTTACTTACTTATGAATATGTATGGCTGGAGATTCGTTGTCAAACCTGGACCTGAGCCTGAACTTTCAACTTGTCGCTACAGGTGAACGGTGCACCGTGCAGCGATACAATTGAACCAGCTCACTTTGCCTTGGTGGCAGTGGCACCGTGACGGACCTAGATACTTCCCGAGATTCAAGACTTACTGTAAGCGGAAAGGCTAAAGCTTTGAGGGGAAAGATCTACGCTTGAGTAGCTCGAGTGTAGAACTGAATGGATAGGATTGGCGAGTCGCGACGGGAGATACTGAGAGTAACGAGGAGAACGGCGCAGGGGGAGACGAAAGAAACGGACGATGTTTGAGCGCAACGCGTGTCGCGTGGTAGACACGTGTCGGATGTCACGAGGGTCGAGATTCGTCCCTTTTTGAAGTTTCTGTCTCTCACTCAGTCACTCAGACTGCTTTCCTTTCTTTTGAATGAAGCGTACACTTGCACTATCAAAAATCTGCGCGTACACAGCAAATCATGCCCCAAAACTCCTTATTTTTCCCCTCAAGAAAACAACTCGGACCGGATTCGGGCAAGATTCGGGCATATATTTCGGCCAAACCGAACCCCCTGCACAGTCCTCCTCGGACCTCAGTGACAGTACGGTCACCGGTGGTAACGGGTGAATGAAAAATGTGAATTGTGACGACGACAGGGTTATAGGGTTATACAGTATAGGGATCTTACAGATTTAATATTCGATTTTCAAGCTCAAGTTTCAGAAAGTTAAATCGCTTGTCAGTGTCGTCGGTCACCGAAATCGTAGGGAGGTGGACCGCGGAGGGGTCACGGTAGTCAAGCAGGTAAGCAGGCACCTTAGCAGTGACACTGACAAGGGTAAGCGATTCGGATTGCGTCCGCAAGCGCTTAGTGTCCATGTTCGTCGTGGGTGTCGGTGTCGGTGTCGGTCGAGCTCCGACTCGGTTGCCTTGCATGTTGGAGTAGTTTTAACAAGGTCTTAACTCGGAACGTATGGGTGACTCGGACCTAATCGTTACTTATGGAGAACAATTCTCGGGAGTCGGTGTTTATGTCGTTACGCGGTAGGGGTAGGTGGCGGGTAGGTGAACCGTGAATCTACGGTATGTAGTGAGGAATCTGTTTTGGGCTGTGTTCATTGTTTTATGGTTTTATGATAATGTAGATGTTGCATAAACTTGGCGACTTGGCATGGCCATTGGCTCGAGCTTTCGGATAGGATCCAGCAGTCCAGCTTGGAATTTCGGTCTGAGTCAGTTTGCATCATTATTCCAGTGTTCACTTCCGATTCGCGTGTTGAACGTTGATATTCTTGACTTTCCCGACAATCACGGTTGTTACTACTAGTGTAAGCAGGTGTAAGCTAGTGTAGTCAGTGGCAGTCGAATGCATAACGGCTTATGTACCCAGCTGACTACATACATGCGCCGCTGGTGATACAGTGATTATAATGCTATCTTGGTAACCAACTTCCCAGCGACGTCGACACACAATCTCCTTGATTCGCGGGATATACAAGGATATACATATGACTTATTCAAAGCCTCGAGTGAATTGGATGCGAGGCCGACGATGATTAATTGCTCGGCCATCTTTACAAATCCATCATTCCTGAATCCTGAATTCTGAATTCTTGATCCTAGTTACACGGCACCCGCAGTGATTGGCCCTTCAGCCGCCAGCGGATCTGCGGATGCTGAGCGCTTGAGCGGCGCTGAAGGTTGAACGTGCTTCAATACGTAGGGCTGAGATTATTGCGTCTGGAGTCTGGACTCTGTAAGTACCTCGATAGATAGATTTACATCGCTCCGTACGCGTACGCGTCGTCACCAATTCAAATTGGAGCTGATCCTCCTCTGCATCGGGTCTGATCCAGTTCGTTCGTCATTCGTGGGGCTTTTGAGCTGGTTCGCGCATAGGTAGAGTGTGTATATGATCAGTTGTTCACGACACCCAGCATATACTCCCGCTCTAGAGTCTAAAGATACTACACTACACTACGCTAGCTGCGAGCCACATAAGTAGCTAGCTATGTAGTGAGTGTCGATGATGCGTTGATGACGCAACCACCAGGGACCCTCGCCTTCGGTAACTCCGGTTAACTCGAGAAGAGGCTGATGTAAGATAAATGACATTCCGACGGACTCCGATGGGCCATTTATCCGTTGACGGAACGCGGTACGCTAGACGCTAGGACGAGAGCGCTTTGCAATGGCTTGAAGCTGGAAGATACGACAACCTGTGTTGGACAATGACAAGTTCTGGAAGTATTACGATCAGGTGCTTTGACCACAGCTCTCGGCTGGCTTCCGGCATCTCCTCCGCAGCAGAGTCAAGCTCAACGCGTCCAAAAATTATTGAAATCAATCATGATTTTCCTCGAAAAGAATCTCCGCGACACCTTGACTGAAGTTCTGACTCGCTGCGGAATGTACCAGGTGCCTAGCAGCCTAGGTGCTTTGTTCGGTGAAGAATGACCGCTGTGCTATGAATATCATTGGAATATCATCGAAAGGTGTCAACCCGAATTGAACACGCGTACATGCGCGGGTCGTGGACGCGTGGACTGTCGTGGAGAGCGTTCCCAGCTCTACGCAGCGCGCGCTTGAAGTTGCTGTCAGATATGATATACATCAATATCATCCTACATAGTCGACGCAGCACCGTGATGTATTCGTGATGTTCGACTGACTTGATTCAGAACCTGCGGTTATACATATGAATTGATAGTAATTCAATCTGTGGTAAGCACTGACTGACATGAACATCACCTCACCTGAGTCGGAATTGGTCTAAATAGTAAAGGGTGTTGAGTCTTGTCATTGACGCCCGCGTCAGCGGGTCACTGCTAAGGCTAAGATCAGCGATGCGGTTGATTATGATTATGATATATGTCAATGACAATGTATGTATGTACCTACGCGATTGAGTTGGAACTGGGTTGCGCAGCGCAGTCCTACGGCAGTGCATGAGAATCTGAGAAGAGCGAAATAATATCATTATTATTTAATACTATTTTTTGAGCGAGTATAGTATATGAACCAGTTCAACTAACCGGATAGTAAGTAATACGCCAAGAGGCTAAGTAGCTTAGCAGCTAAGATCCTTAACTTTAAGTACATAACGTCCGACGGACTGCCCCTCGAACTCCCCCAGATTCTGATGTCGAGTTTATTGAACGCTCCTACATAAGTAGACGTTAATATCAAACGGATGTTACGGAAATGAAAGTAGCGGGCGGGTTACGTATTCCCCCTTCTTCTCCTGGTCCTCCGGGTCCTCTGAGTCTATGGTACATACGTTCTTCAGAATCTCACTTCTCAGCGACTTGGACTCCGGAGGAGGTTGGTTTTAGTTAACTCGTAGACTCGACTCGGACTTGTACAGTCCGAGTCTAAGTACGAGGTTGAGGTTGAGGTTGAGTTTGACGAGCCGGAGGTGATACGCCCGATAACACCACGGCATGTACAGTCTTAAAGGATACAAACTTGAAGGTACATAACTTGAAGCAAAAGGGCATTCACAGTGGGTAAGTTGAGAGATCGTGCACCTCGCGCGCCTCGTGTATACGGTATGAAAATCCCGGGCCCCCAGAGTCCCGCGTCTCCATTACGATAGCGTAGCGTGCGATTTATGTAAACTGAAGAGACTCGAGGAAGGAGGAATGATCATGAGTGGAAGACTTTGGAAGATGGGAAAGTCGGATATTGAAAGATCGAGTTGCACGGAGGTGGTGGGTAAGATTAGATGAGCCTGAGTGAGAGTCAAAGAATCAGTGACGAATTCGAAATGAGTGCTTGGAGTAGGCTATCCCGAGACGTACAGTGTATCTTGCAGTTGACATAAAGATAAACAGCTCTAGCTCAGATCGCTACGATCCCGTAAAAGGCTGTTTTGAGAGACTCCAGAGCTTGGATAAGTATCTTGAAAGCAGAGTAATAGCCATGACCAGCCAGTTCAACTGGGTGATACATTTGAACCAAGTTCAGTTGAAGGATCATCCACAAGAGTCAAGAATCAACGGCGTTCAGGAGTCAAAGTTTCCCAGCGCCAACGTTCATCCACTCGTCTTTAAGGAAGTCTTTGCTTTACGGCCGCGTTTCGCTGGTCAATCCAGAATTGAAAGGCGGGAAGAGAGCGCGACGCTCGCTTTAGGTTGATGTTTCAAGTTGGATTTGGAAATCTGAATGTGAGCCAGGAACACAGTGACGGCTAATGGATTCCAGAGTAGTATCAAGTGAATGAGGACGATAAGAAGATAGGAGAGTTTTGCAATAGCGTGGGTGCTCGTTGACAAGGCGGTAGATGGTAGATGGACTCGGGGACTTTCACTCGGTGTATGTAGGATTCAAGATGGTCTGGTCCTGGCCTAGTTAAATTCTCGCAATTAACGACTCCAAGAAGGGAAAAGGTCTGAGAGCATAACGAAATACTTACTTCAATACGCCATTCTAGAACTCAATCCAAACAAAACAAACCAATATCGATCCACGACAAATAGGTTCGTACGTCTCAACTATTTGAACGGGTTGAAGTTGAACTTGAAGTGAATACAAACGAACTCGACGGGATGTTGTAAGTCCGTGCGTGCGTGAGCTCCAAGTAAAGCTTGAGTATAGCTTTCTAGTAGTATGATGTGGAGCTTGTGGGTCATCGGGAGTGAAAGAGGAAGGACGGGCAGAATTTGTGTAACCTTTGGAGCTCGGGATGTTGAGAACGGAGCGGGATGAAAAGCAGAGTTTTGCTGAAGATTTATGTCCAAATTGCCATCGTCAAAAGAAAGAATACGACGTCTATAAAAGGCAACTGGTTTCACGGTCCGACCCCGAGCACCGCTTTGTTTTGAAAACAAAAGAGGAAGGAGAAGGCTCAAGACGCGGTCGACCCCCAAACACTGCCTCTCACCGATCGCCTCAAATCTTTTCTTTTTTACAGAAAGTAAAGAATCCTATTTTCTGTGTCAAAAAGGGAAAAAAAAACAAAAACAAAAACAAAAAAATAAAATAAACAGAACAAAAAGGAATGGCGACGCATCATCATCAAGTTCAGGTGCAACCTCAATATGTTCATTATGCTGGTCCGCCTGGGGCTTCCTCTACTTCTTCGAATTCTCCACAGACGGCAACACAAACGAAGACTACTCCTCAAGCGGTACTTAATGGGGCTGTAGTTTCGAGTACTCAGGGTAGTTCGTCGACGGCGCCTACGCCTACGACTGTTGCGCCGCAGGATACGACTCATCATCATTATCATCAGTACCAGCATATTGTACATCCGCTTCCGCATACGCATGCTCATCAACAGCAGCATGTTGCTCAGCCGTTACAGTATCATCATAGTGTTGGTGTTGCTCAGACGGCTTCGGTGACACCTGCGCCTGTGCAGGCGGCGAGTACGAGTGCGAGCGCGGGTGCGGGTGCGACGACGACGACGCCACCTGCGCCGGCATCTGCTGCTGCTGCTGCTGCTACGTCAGCTGGGAGTGGACCATTAGTTGCGACGGGGGATTGGACGAAGGATCTT
>RCHF01000581.1:0-17010 GCA_003987895.1 Neonothopanus nambi | reverse complement strand
AGTAGGAGTCATATGTCGTTGGAAGTAGTATTGCGAATCGTAGAATGAGGTGTTTCGCGAACCGGGTCTATGACCGCGAAGTCCTCTGTGATGAGGTCTAGGACTCGGGTTTGGGTGATTCCCTAGTCGTTGACCGGGACCTGCGAAGGGAACCTGCGAATTTTGAGGATTTAGAGGAGACGATATCGAAGGCGTGCTTTCGCGACGTGAACCCGTTGATATCGACTCGTGTTGCGAAGGTGGTGGTGATTGAGATTGGGACTCGGCGCGAGTCGGTTCTACAGAAGTTGCCGACATTCCACCCGTCGTCGTTAATACTGGGGGCGGTAGGTTGGCTAAATACTGTTACGACCTCGACGTTTCTGTCCGAGAACAGTAGTTAACTGTAGCGATAGAAGTAATAAAAGAGTACTTCGCAATAGATAGCGCGTCGAGACTAAGCCGCTGAGCAGTATTTTGACGACGACAAGCAATAAGGTTGAATACGTGTTGCAATTCGATAGCGAATATAGGTAGAAGTCGGTATACTTCCAGATGAATGAGGCGAGACGAAAGAGATGAGAATGAGACGAGAATAAGACAGGAAAAGTAAGCAAAGAGATGAGTGACAGAGAGTTGAGAGAAGAACGATTTATTTAGCCAACGAATTGGTACTATGGTACATGAGTCCTTATATACTGCGTATTGTATCTAAATGGAGGTACGTATTGTTGTATTCTACTGTAGTAACGACGATCGCAATGTGTAGACATGTATACGAGTTGCGAACGGGCGCTTGGACCGGCGCTTGCACGTGGATAGGGGCTAGCCAGGAGTTTTAGTGTATTAGAGGCGGTTAAAGGAGAGATTTAGGCAAGGAATAGATGGAAAAAAGGTAGCGTCATAACACAAGTACAAGGTTGTACAGCGTATGTTGGAGAATGAAAAGTTGGCCACACTTCGGAAGTTAAAGGAAGAGTGGGCCAGGCAATGGGCAATATTTGACGCCGGACTGGAGCGCATCGATTCACAAAGTGAGTGCCAAGCCGCAACCACATTATGATTGTTTCGCTCATACACTCCTGATTGTCTGAAGGCATATCATATCACAACGTTGGGCCATCGGATCGAAGTTACTTTTTGCTAATGATCGTCGCTGCTGTTCTGCATCTCATCTGCAATATGTCCCTTATGCACATGTCCTTTTTCCTTCGTAGTATGCGGATAGTCAGCGGCCTTCAGCGTGCATCCCCTGGCGAGTCTGAAATCCATGTTCCCCAAGATCTACGAATCCCTCAGGATATGTGGACTGTTATCACCACGCTCGACCTACACCCGAAATCCATGGTGTTTGTATGCTGTCCCAGGTGCTTTCAACTGTACGACATTGACAACTTCCCAAATCGTTGTAAAACCCAGGCTGCACCAGATAGCGAGTATTGTAACCACAGGCTGTCTCCAGCATCGAAGCAGCGCCCACCGATTAAAAGCTCTGGGAAGACAGGTGCTCATACTCTAAAACGTCCAGTGCGGACCTTTGCATATCAAGACTTGAAACATTGGATTGGATGGATGCACAATCGCCGGGACTTAGAACTGTACCTTGAAAGACCATATCTTGCACACTCGTCCTCCAATGGTACCGTCTCAGATGTATGGGAATCAGAATACCTGCGCAATTTTCTTGGCCCTGATGGAAAAAAGCTCTTTTTATCTCCTGATGATCCCAATGAAACCCGCCTCATCTTTAATCTTAATGAGGATGGGTTCAACCCATATGGTAACCGTATGGCTGGGAAGAAAGTCAGCATTGGAGGGCTTTACCTTGTCTGCTTGAACCTCCCTCCTTCTCTTCGTCATAAGCCCGAGAATATGTTTCTTGTTGGTGTAATTCCTAGTCCAACAGAGCCCTCCTCACAGCAGATCAATTATCTTCTACGTCCCCTTGTGGATGATCTAGAATTGCTGTGGAAAACTGGTATCTTCTTGAATCGAACCCCTCGTCATCCCCGTGGACGGTTGGTAAAAGTGGCTCTCATTGCGTTAGTTTGTGATATGCCTGCGGCTTGTTTGCTTGGCGGATTCTCACATTTTAGCAGTGACGAGCTTCCATGTTCATGGTGTAAGCAGTCTGAGCTCAATGATCTCAATGAGCAGGGCTTTGTTCCTCGCACTGCCACAGAGCATCGAGAAATGGCAGAGGCATGGCGAGACGCAGAAAGCCAAGAAGAGCGCGATCGCCTTTACAAGAAAAATGGTGTTCGATGGTCTGAGCTCTTGCGCTTGGAATACTGGGATCCGGTACAGAATACAGTCATTGATCCCATGCATGGATTTTACCTGCGCATTCTCCAGCGTCACTGTAGGGATATTTGGGGTATGAGTGTGAAGCTCGAGGATTGTGATGGATTGTGGGAGATTGAACAGCCCACAGAAGAAGAGAAGGCATATGCACGCCAAATTTTCCGATTTGGGTCAGCATCTGCCCTCAAACGTCTTCGCATCAATGTTATACGTTATCTAGCTCTGCAAGAGAACCTAGATTATCGCCGCAAGAAGAAGTCCCTTCTGACATCTCTTTTGCAACTGGCAAGTATTCCAAGCTATACTTCCCTTCAAACTCGTGATGACATAAATTTGATGCTAGCGTGTCGAACAAGGATGGTTCGACTCGAGTCAGAAAACAATCAATCAAGCTGGCAATTATGAAGCCACTGAACCATCAAGTACTCAAACGACTCAACCAAGCAATACAGAGACTGTCAAGAATGTACTGTTCAGTAACACTGTCCAAACATTTGGAGTTCAAGACGAGCACGATGAAATTCATGACGCTCGTCGAGAGTATCAGAGTGGGACATTCCGTAATGCCCTTGCTCGTTTTAGTGTGGAGACTATTCGACAGCTTGCTGAGGAGAACAATGTGAAAGCTTATACCACTAGGGGTAAACAGTCTTTCACGAAAAAAAATCTTCTTGATGAACTCATCAAGCAGGTAAAGTCTCACTAAGAATCAATGCAGCCATTCTTCTGACTATAAATATAGAGAAACGCCGAGAGACAGAAAGCGGCGGTGGAGGCACAGACTGCGACAATGATAAATCATAGGAACAACCAGGAGCCTATCTCCACTGACAACAACAATGGGCATGAGAGAGATCAAGATAATATAGAGAGAATTTACAAGACAGCTCCGAAATCTGCGATAGACCGTATGGGTTGGGCAGCACTGCGTAACATGACGGCATTTATCCATAAATTGAAAGTTGCAACAGCTGCAACTAAAGCGAATCTCGAATCAGCTAGCAAGGATATTGACTCCGATGCAAGTAGCACTTCAGGAGGCACGCACAACACAGAGTCTGATAGTGAGGCAGACCATTCTGCGGAGGGTCGGGAAGGTTACAGAGATGATGACCCCTCCCGAAGGACTCAAGATAACGTTTTTTCTACCAGAGAAGAAATGCGAGCCTACATTCATCGACATGTACGTGCTCATCACAAACGTGGTTATTTATAATTGCTCATTCTGACCCTAGCGCTTCGAGTTTGGTGTAACTAATGAGGACGGCAGAGTGCTGAAGAAAAGGTCGAAGAAACGTTCTTCAAAGAAGAAAGCCGGTGTACTGGGGAAAGAAACCCTTGCTGCAGTTCGCGAAGACATGGCTAAACTTCATGCTCCATCCTGGATGGCTAAAGCACCTAGCCAGCCAGGGGAGGCAGAGCGAGGCAAATTTAGCGCTGACCAGTGGTGAGCATTCTGTATGGTAAACTTGCCCATCACGCTCATTCGCCTATGGGGATCCCTTCCTTGCGAAGATCGCAAGTTCAAAATGCTTGTTAATTTCATGCACCTCGTCACTGCTGTTCGAATTGCAAATATGAGGATCATGACTGAAAAATACATTCAAGACTTTGAAACCCATTTCCATGCTTATCTGCACGACCTGTGCGACCTCTATCCCCACACAAATGTTACCCCCTACCAACATATGATGCTGCACTTTGGCTCCCTGCTACGGAGATTCGGTCCCGTTCATAGTTGGCGGTGCTTCGCATTTGAACGTCTTAATTATATCCTACAGACAACTCCTCACAACAGCAAATTAGGTGCACAGTATGCTTCTTAGAATCATCGACAAATTTGCTAAATTTAAACTTTCAGGTGAACTAGAACATACACTATTCACTCGCTTTTGCATGACGCAGAGGCTACGTTCTATCTTTCATGGAGAAGGACTGCCACCATACCTACAACTATTAAGTGCTCATTATCAAAAATGCTTTGAAGACTCAGATGTACGAGGCATCCGAATAACAGAGATGTTCGAGGATGACCCTGTTGATTCACTGGGAGAAGCGCCAGACTGGCATGGTCGGGGGTCAACTAGGCTTGATGATGACCTCCGCACCTTGTTGCAGAAATGGGGCTCAGAGCATTTGAAAAATGCTGGTGTTCTATCTCCTTCCGTCCAAGTGATCAACACGGTTAGAAGGCATGGTCTCACCTTTGTGACTTGTGAGCGGACCTTCGCAGACTCCCAAGTCATATTTGGCGCTGGTGGGACTGATTGGTCTGCTGGGACCATAGTTTGCATCTTCACTGCCCAATGGACCACAGAGGGGAGCGAAAATGTTACCAGAAGGCTTTTCGTCAAAATCAGTCCATATAAGCCTCTCCCCAGGACCCACGTGAAATACGACTACTATCGCCCCTTCGGAATTGCTGGAGGCCGTCTGTTTTCTAACGAATTGTCCGATGATTTAGTGCTGCTACCATTGGATGATATTCATGGTCATTTTGGATACACTATTCATTCAGATGCCCACATTGAAGGAGAAACTATACATGCTCTTCCCTTAAACAAGGTGAGTTCAAGCTTCTGAGCCTCTCACGCTGGCTTAAACTTTGATTATGCAGTATTAAATTCTCAATGCTACCCAAATTTGTTATCTCTATTTCAATGATATAAAAAAGAAGCTGTAACACTATGGTACACCTATTTACGAGATATGATACGATCTCATCTGTTATTAGTCTAAAGAGGGGTGGTCTGAAGATAATGGCAAATCCTTGCGCATCTTCACATGCCGAAAGCGCTTTGCGAGTCTGCAATAGCAGTGTATCAGCGATGCTAAGGAAAAGAAGATTTGAGGCATTTATTCACCTCAAAGCCTCTTCAGGTAAAGTGAGCTCGACAGCATCACGAGGGTTTAAAGCCTTCACCCTATCTGGGTGTTGGAGCAGCCACATTGCATCATACCAATTGATTGGTAGACCAGAAGGAGCATGTTCAGAGTCGAAAATGCGATCAGGCCAGCGTGAAGGTGACCTATGCACCGGGAAGGCGCCACGTCTGTATTTCTTGCCGCCTGTGTATCGGGAAGCAAGGTGTAGAGCGCTGAGGTGAGCCAAGAAGTCAGACAACTCCTGCGACTGCCATTTGACTCTTGTGATGTGGTAGCAATCCTTCTCTTCCTTATCCGTTTCATCGCCGCTCATAACCTCTGGGACAAGAAGTTCAATCACATCTCTCACTTTATCCAGCAGAGGACCGTAAACAGCATGCATTTGAAGAAAAACCTCCACGCGACGGTCCAGTAACTTTAAAGATTGTGAAGGTGTCAGGCTGAGGTAATGTTCAATATACAACTCAAAGAGACGCACCCTCTGTCGTCGAGCCAATAACCTCTGACGCCACTTGGCATATACCCCCTCTTCTGACGGCTTTTCGCTTTCCTGCTTCTTGTAGTCACAATGAAGTTGAGTGATGTGTGCCTGAAAGGTTCATTTGACAGTATCCAAATTATAGTGATTACACTGCTCCAACGAAACGAAATATTTGGCGAACACATCTGCTGCTTCTTTGTTCCACGGCGTCCACTTTCCCCTGTCCAACTGGAGGCAGAAATCCTCAATTGTTGGTCCTGGACCTTTTCTCTGCTCCCAAGCTTTGATTTTCCATTGCGGAATCGTCCGTAGCTTTTCGTCTGGCTCACTTCGTAACAGCATGTTACAGATCTTACGGACGTCACTAGCAAGTACAATCCGAGATGTCGGCTTGTGCACTATTCTCCTCCACCGCTTCTGTTTAGGTTTGAGAGGGGGGTTGTCATTATCGCCACTACCAGCCATTTTGCGGACAGCGTCGTAAGCGGGATCAAGGGGGTGAAGTTGTGCGATAAACCGGTAGATACTTGCTAGGAGCGTCTCGAGCACGGTGTTCGGATCTGCCAAGAGTCGCATGAAATGGTCCTGCTGTAGAAGTATTATGAGCATAAAAAGACGCTGCGAACGAATATTACGGTATCTAACCATAGACCTCGTCCTAATTACATTTTCGATCAACGAAAGGGCTTCCCGCCTAAGATACTCATTGTTCGCTTGCTCGTTCTCGTCGGCGTCAGCTTCATCAGTGTCAATTTCGTCGACATCAGCTTCGTCGGCGTCAGCTTCATCAACGTCAGTTTCGTCGACATCAGCTTCGTCGGCGTCAGCTTCGTCAGCATCAGCTTCATCGGCGTCAGCTTCGTCGGCATCAGCTTCATCGGCATCAGCTTCGTCGGCATTGTCAGAAAGCTCGGACAACGGAGACAAAGCGTCTACGTCGAGATTGAACGGTCAAGTGCCTGCGCCTAGGGCAGGTGTATGGAGAGACACAGGAGCATCAGCAGAATTCAAAGAAAAGGAACTGTATCTCTGTGAGCCTGTATTTTGCGCGCGAGGGGAAGTAGACGCATCAAAGGCCGCTCCTCTGGAACCTGTGTTCTGATGATTGTCAGTGTGACAATGTTGAGCCTGTGGAGTATGAGGGCGCAATAAGGGTTCGTTCAGTCCTAAATTATAGCGAGCCTTCGAACGACTAGCAAGGTCATCTTCGTCCACTACCTCCTCAATTTGTACAGTTGGAACCCTCTGACGAAAATTTGATGGTTCTCTCTTGGAACTCGCGTATGAATCAACACCTATGACATCGGAGTCGGTAGAGCTTCTCTTGTGAACTTCGTCTTGGGTTGTAACATGAGGTAGTTCGGTATGAATGCGCCGGGGCAGTGACTCGGTTAAATTGTTGCAACCTGCAGCAGCAGCTCTGGAAATCTTGCCGGCCGGTTCCCCATCTTCAGCCTCACTACTAGTGTAGATCGAGTCGCAGTTGTAATTGTCAGCGATATTACTCCCCGGTTCCACGTCATCCTGAACTTGGTTTTTACTCAGTTCATCCGTGTCGAACTCCTCGGCATCCTGACACTCCTCAGTATCATCAGAGAGCTCATCCTCCTCCAGACTATCATCAGAGAGCTCATCCTCTTCCACTTCATCATCATCGCTTTCACTGTCGCCACCGCGTATGACCTCAAGACCAAAGTCATTCGTATCTTGACGAGTATCCCAGTCGTCATTATCTTCATTGATACCATCATCTTCATCGTCCCCATCGGAGGCTGCTGTGTCGTCAACATTCATAGGGCATCCGAAAGATTTCCTCAAGCTACCCGATGGAGTCTGATGGCGAGGACGAGGTGATAGTCTACTACTATGCTCCTCATCTCTGTCTTCAACATCCAATTCGGAAAGATATAATGAATCCCCAGATTCAGCACTTGCCGGTGCATGCACTGGGGGAGATGCGTGGATGCCATCCGTCTTGTTTAAAGTGGGATTGTATGTCGAGGGTTTCATCATAGTATTATCACTCGGCGCGGAAACGTTGTCCGGGGAAGTCGCTGCAGTAGCGAGCGGAATAGAATCAGAGGTATGGGAGGCTCGTGGAGGGCACTCAAAAGTGAATTCAAAGCCTAGAAATAGTAGAATCAGTTGCTGTCACTGATTTAACAAAGCCAAATATACCTGCGAGAAGATAGTCCCTAGAGGGTGCTGTATTCTCTATTTTATGGGGCTTCAACAAAACTACAAACATTGAGAGGAAGCTTGCACTGACCAGGAGACGTATACTGATGGGTTTTGGTGTCATCATTGGGGTTGACAGATGCTGTGAAGAGCTCATTACTATGGATGGGGGATAAGAAACAAACAAAAATACCAACCTTTCTCGTCGAATCGGGTGTGCTTGGGGTGCATGGCATACTGATTAGGGTCGAAAGTTCTTTCTCCCCCCTGCCTGTCCTGACGGCCTCTTGGAACAGCCAGGGGAGCGTCAACTCCAATGTGAGTGCGTTTCTGAGGAATCACTGGGTTGCATTCATAAGGGCCTGCCATGCGGGGAGTTTGTTGCGGAGGCCCCGTCGTTTTTTCATTGGCCGCAGGGGTGTCGCGGTGAAGAGGCCCTGTCATTTTTTCATTGGCCGTAGGGGTGTCTCGGTGAGTGCGTGATGGGGGAATGGTATGCCTAGGACGTAAGGGCAATTGAAAAGTGAAATCAAAGCCTGGTGGGCGGGGAGATTATTCTTGTGTCCTGTGAATGAGTTTCAAGACGTACCAGAGGGTTGGGCAGAAGGAGGACCGGAAGGAAGAACATACAGCTGAGAAGATGTCCGCTGGTCTGGAGAAACCAAAAATTATGACAATGGGCATGGAGTTCTAAGATGGAAGAATGTAAAACGTACCCGAGTCGCTGAACTTCACTCACTTGACATGCGCTTCTTCAGTAGTGGCATCTGGCTTGCGTTTCTGGGGAATTTGTTTAAGGACATTGATTGTCGGGTTACCATCAATCTTGTGTTTCCAGGGAATTCGCTGAGACAGTTTAGTGGCACTATTGGTTGTCGGATTGGCGATAATCTTTTCCTGCATGGCTTTTTAACATAAATTGAATGATAAGGAGGATATCCTGCGATCATAATAGTAAAGTGTACCTCTTCAACAGAGCGCAGACATACGGGACGCAGTACAGTTTGAAGGTGTGGAACAAAGTTGAGGTGGCTCGATCTAGGACAAAGAGATACTTATACCTTGCAATTGGGCGCCTATATATGGGCGCCTAATCTATAAAGCCACGTCCAAGGCCAGATTCACTGTGGTATCCGGATTATTCAATAATCTGTACATGTGCACAAGTTTCAGACTCACGAACGTACTGTTCCACCATTCTTCATTATAGTCAGGTATGAACACAGGCAGATGTCGGGTGACTGAGCTAAGACTGACTTACACTTCTAAATCTCCTGTTTGCCGCCATGCAAAGCCAGAGTGCAGTTATCGAGCCTTCAAGCACTTGGCAGCACAACGGCAAGGAGTACCTAGTAACTAGTAAACCTCCATAGCGTATGGTTAAAATGCCAAGAACTATACTACGTACAACATTCACACCTCCTTTTAGGAAGATTTGGCGTTTCAGTGTGCTGCTCAATGCTCATACTTGCAGTAGACTTTGGGGCCTTTTTTTCAAACCAGCTTCTAGCGCTGTGAGGCTGTGAGTACTTTGTTGCTGAGCCTGAAGCGCTCAGCGGCCCGGACACTCGTTGGACACCACGTGACACTTTGCCCACGTAACCCTACGTAACCACAATCGGCTGAGTGGTTGAACAGACTTCAACCTTGCAAGCTTCAACTGCCCACGGGGAGTGCTCCCATTGCACTTTCCCCTTTTTTTCTGGGGATGGGCTGCCAGCGTGAGCTCGTACGCATTCCACCTGTTAGGCAAGGCCGGGTAGAGCTTCAAGTTCACTGCGAAAGAAAAATGTCATCGACGAGGTAGCTTTCCCGAAGCCACCTACGGCGTTCTGTGTGCCGGACCATGAAGCTTTCTCAGGATTTTGGTTACTAGCTCTCATGATGAACGACTAGGTTGACCGGCCAGAGCCCTCGTATTTCGTCCCAGCGAAGAAAACCCCAATCAAGCTGTTGTTGAGTTCTTGCCAAAAGACCAAGTCGATCTTACCAATACCGTCCGGCTCACAAGTAGAGTGGTGAAGGGATGTCTTGGCTTAATTTCCATTGAAAATGGTCTGTTGCCGATTATTTTGTGTTGTGGCTCTACTTTAAACTCCAACAGATATATTCCTTGCGGTGGTGACCAGCGCGACTGAAGTAGGGATCACTCGGTCCTCTCGCACTACACCCGAGTCCGTCGCCCGTATACACGAAGTTGCTTTTTACTGCCTCACGTCTTCGATATGGGATGACGTGTCTATTGGTGCCAGTCCTTTGTCTAATTCCGACCCAACTGACCGCGATAGCTACTCTTCTGGTGCTCCACCTGTCTATGAACATCCATGCATGCCTTTAACGAGGATTCTATCTTCCGGACACTTCTATTATGCAATAGAGTCTCAGTGGGATCTGTCATCCCGACTCGCTCGTCGCCTTGCCAGAGACGAGAAATCTTTCAGGGACATCGGGATGTTTGACGAAAGATTTGTATGGAACGAGTATATCGTTCGAAGTTTGCTTGATTTTCGTGAAAGACTTGATCCTCTTGAACGTGAGGACCTAGACCGCTGCCAATTCGTCGCATGTGTTTTCGCCTATGCTTGCTAGACGTCAGACAATATTTATACCTGAGCACGAAGATTCTCGCGATACAAGGTTACGTGGGTGTCTTCTCAATGGCCTTGCCTGCTCCTCCAACAAACGGTGCACCAACAATTGCCACACTCTCTCTGATTTCTCGACTGGGCTGGAAACGTGCTGGAACCAGATTCAACACAAGAGGTGTCGATGACGATGGGAATTGCGCCAATTTCGTCGAGGTTTGTCTCTACCCTATCTCAGTGTCACAGCCAATTCTGAGCCCGCATCAGACTGAGACGATCTTTAGCACCGACCAACACTGTGTTAGTTATGTACAACTCCGAGGCAGTGTCCCTTGTATGTATTACACTGTCAATCGATTTTTCATACAATTTCATTTCGTTTTCGCAGTGTTTTGGGAGCAACAAGGACTGCAGACGTTCGGCCAGCGCATTCAGATCACTCGACCACACGCATCTCAACCTGCGTTCGAAAGGCATTTTGCGCATGTAGTTAAAGAATATGGTGCAGCTCATGCGATAAATCTATTGGGGTCGAAAGAAAATGAAGCCATCCTGTCGAGTGCTTATGATCGTCACCTTCAGATTGCCCGTAGTGTCCTTGGAGATGAACTCAGCATAACTCACTTCGATTTCCACAATCAAGTGAGGATTGGCGGGCATGACAGTGTCATGAGAGAACTTAGGTATTTGCTGACCTCTTCGTTGACCTAGCATTTGAACCAATGTCTCTTCTTCACTTAGGCGCATCGAAGTCATAACTGATAACGTTGACCGCTTTGGCTTCACAATGTGCGACGCAAGCTCCGACGAAATTGTCACAGATCAAAGAGGTGTGTTTAGAACCAATTGCTTAGATTGGTGAGTACATGACTTCTTGAAAATTACCTACATTCTGAGAGAAGACTCCATAGCCTCGATCGGACTAATTTTGTACAGGATATCCTCTCTCGGACTACCTTAGAACAATACCTTCTTCTTGTCCGTCGGGAATGGATACAATCCAATACGTTGTGGTTTAACCATCGCGAGCTATGGGCAGAAAACGGTGATGCCCTTTCTAAAATATACGCTGGGACTGGTGCCCTGAATACCAGTTTCACTCGTAGCGGAAAGCGTACCTTGGCCGGTCTGTGCCTACAGTTATCATGTGCTCGACATTGATTGTTTACTCTAACTAGGTGTGCTCTCCGATGCCACGAAAAGCGTGTCAAGAGCGTACATCAACAACTTCCAAGACAAGGGGAAGCAAATAGCAATTGACATGTTCCTAGTAGGTTTCATTCCTGCTCTTTTTTCAAGAACTACAATAACAATCCTGTTTCGTAGGGTAACATGAGTAGTCAGAGACAGGTCACCATCTTCGATCCTATCCATGATTCCGTCCGCGAGGCTTTAGGGAAATTGCTGGACAAATATTCTCATACCAAGCAATGTGTAATCTTTGTTGGCACCTGGAATTTGAATGGCCGGGTCTGTTTTGGTCGTTCATTGATTTCGCTCGTACTCAGTCATTACTATAGCCACCCTCAGAATCCTTACTACCCTGGCTTTTCCCCAGAGAAAGTAGGTTTCATTTCCGACTCATTTTCTTCTTCCTTAGTTCACTGGAATTTCCTGGGATCAATTAGCTGTTGAAGAGTGAGTCACCATTACGCTGATGCACGGTCTATGCTAAAACGACGGCAGTCCGGATATGTTTGTTCTTGGTTTCCAAGAGATCGTTCCTCTGACTGCGCAACAAATCGTACAAACGGACCCTGAAAAAAGGTCAGCTCTCTTCTTAATGGCATCGATTAATCTGGTGACCACATATATAACAGACGGTTATGGGAAGCACGAATACTAGACACGCTTGAGCGCCGCCCAAACAAGAAGTGTAGTTATGTTCTCCTTAGAAGCGAGCAGGTAAAAGTCAGCTGTTTTCGAACTCTGAATACGCCACTCATTTCCCCTGTAGCTGGTAGGCACTGCCCTGCTTGTACTTGTCAGAGCCGACTTAGCTCCAGTCATACGGAACGTAGAGGCTACCACGCGCAAGGTCAGCCGTTCGTTCCGGATTCTTTTGCTACTGATACACGAAAGTCATAGACTGGGCTGAGAGGCATGTCCGGAAATAAAGGCGCCGTAGGTATCCGATTACAGTACCATGATACCGATTTCTGCTTCCTCACAGCCCATCTCGCTGCTGGTCATGCGAATGTGGATGAAAGAAATACAGACTATAGGACCATTACACACGGGCTCCATTTCTTGAGAGGCAAAACAATCTCTAGCCACGAGTGAGTGGGCTCACCTCTTCTTCGCTTTACCTTCAATAATGAGAACGCCTTAGGAACGTCATTTGGCTTGCTGATACAAATTACCGCATAGATCTTGATAATGAGACAGTCAGGGCTTTGGCACAATCCGACGACTTCGACGCTTTGATATCCGCCGACCAGGTAAGATTGGAAATGTTATCTAACTTCATTTCTTTTGACCTATTACAAAATCTATTCAGCTCAAGCAAGTCATGGATGACGGACGGGCGTTTGCTGAGTATGATGAAGGCCCCCTTCTATTCCGACCGACGTATCGGTACGATCTGGGCACAGATAATTACGACACTAGTGAAAAGATGAGGATTCCGGCCTGGACTGGTCAGTACCCTTTTGTTTAACCGGCTGCACCATTCTCGATTGCTATTCTCGATTGTAGATAGAATTCTATATCGTGGTCCTCAGCTTGATCTGTCTGTATATTCCAGGGCCGAGCTCAAAGGTTCAGATCACAAGCCAGGCAAGTTTTTGATCTCCGTTTTAGCCGGTACATCTGACTTCTGTGTCCGTAGTGTTTGCCATCTTCCGCTCGCGTGTCCGTATAATAGACACCGTAAGGCGTGCCACTTTGTCGCGGCAACTCTTAGACATCGTTCTGTCCACATCACCTGGAGAGAATTTGGATGAAAAACTGGCCTCGTTGTCACTGCCAGATGATTATGATTCTGGTGAACGTGAGTATATGTCCTCTTCACCAGTACATGTGCCTGACCATCCTACAGTCCCTCCCCCTAGCACGGATGAGAATGCGTGGTGGGATGGCACTGGTATGTTTCTTTTTCCCGGTCTGCCCTAACGATGTCATGACCAATTGATTTTTGGAATAGATACCCCAAACGGCGTCCTTCCTTTAGCATTTTTTGTCGACTCCCGCCCCCAACGTCATGGAAATCCTTTTGACGAAGATGACACCACCGCAGATTCGTCTTTGTCTGCGTCTCCTTCCTCATCTGATGAAGAACTCTACTCGCATGCGTTGTCTTTACCTACGGCAATGACACCAGACAGGGTTGCTTCCTCGTCTCCTGCGACGCCTGCACCTGCTTCTCGCAAGCCTCCTCCCCCGCCTCCTCCGCGGAAAGCGACCGCAGATGCTAGAGACACATAAAATTGGAGACCCATTAAATCGCTCCCCATGGCCAGTCAGCCCATGATTGCACCATGCTATATTTGCCCTGGAACCTGGATTCTCATTGTTACTCTATAAGCGAGTAGTATAGTCACTTAATATGTACCCATAACACAGATGGGAAGGTTACTTCACCATAGATATATAAATGTTGTACTCCTCCATGAATGTGAGGTCAATGCGCACTGAGCGGCAGACCGAAAACGGGGGATAATAAGAAGGAATGGAACGGTACAGATGCATTCGACAGATTCCAAGAAAATGCCATTAGTATCAACGACAACAAAATAAGTAGGATTTATCACACAAAAAATTATATAATACCCTGTTTCTTAAGGTCTTCATACGTCTTCCTATTATACACATTCCCTTCATCATCCTCGAGCTCCTCCATGGTTTCCTGTTCAAACACTTCATGGCGTCCTTCTTGTTTAAGTTTTTCCGCGACTGCGAGTTCGGGATGAAAACCAATTAATGTCAAGAAAATTTATACAAACAAGGACTCACGAGCAAGCGCATCTTCGATCTTCGTTATCTCATGGAAATGTTTCGTGTTCGGAAGTCCCAGTGCGCGCATACCGAACGCATGCCGAGACTCTTGAAAGTGGCGGTCGAAGTTTTTCCTGAACAAGAAAAATCCTGAGCATTGAAGAAAATACTAATGCGCATCAACACTTACCTCCCCATATAAACATGGTCCGAGCAAATCTCACACCTGTATTCCACACCAAGTCCATGTAGTTTGTACAGCCAGTATGGGATTGGTTTGCCATCCCATCCTAGAGGCAGTTTAAGTGGGTTGTAGATCCTTTCCTCTTCCTCTTCCTCCTCGCCCTCTGCGTCCCCATCTTTTGAACCGGTCTTATTGTTGGGCAATGGCTTGGGTCCAGACTGTTGCTCAAGGAGCTCTTGCTCACGCTCTCGTGCAGTGAGTGAGAACCGGCGTTCGACATTAGACTTTGTGTCGTTGAGGATAGGGATGAGAGTAGCTAAAAGGGCAGTGGCAAGTTCGGTGTGAAGGGCGGAGTTATGGAGACGAGTCTTGAGTGAGCTGTTATGTGCGGAAACAGAAGCGGAACTTGCTGCAGGAGTCCCGTTAGGGTTGGCAGGAGCTGCGTTTGCGCCCCCTTCAGCCTGCTTCGCGGCAGCTTTGACATGTTTTTTGGAGGTGAGATGGGCATCATAGACAGTTTGCTTGGAATAGTGCTTTTGACCTGTGGTCGAGGCATTATATCGGCAATTGAGACGGGCAACAAAGATGTAACGTACATGCAGAACACCATATACCACCATCGCCATTAGCAGTACCATTTCCTTTGACGGTTTCTTCCCAACCATTTACCTCTCCTGCCTCCCAACGTTTTTCAAACCCTGCTGTAACTTCTCGCTGCTGCAGGTCGATATCTACCAGGGGCTGCGTCCGTTTTGTAAAAGACAGGATATAAGTGTGGAGATCTTTTATATACCTGAGTCGTATATGTGAAAGAGCGATGAGTACAATAAGTGAGCAACATACGTCTCGTAATCCTTTGTATACCGCGTCTCTTTGGACAACTCTTGATGAATGGGACCATTCTGAGCGTTAACGAGCAGGTCAAGATACTGAAGATATCCCGGTCGCTTCCCAATGTTCTTTAGGTTGTTATATGCCGTGTGATTAGCGTATAAATCGAGGTACCTGCCGTATGCTTCTTCTCCGGAAAAAAGAAGAGCTACCGCTAAAAAGACATGAATACATTAACACCAGAGTACGAGTGCACAAGCTTACGATCCTCCTCCTCGTAGTCGTCACCGTCCTGATTGGGTTCCTCCAGAAGAGCGGCCAGTTCAAGATCAAAGCCTCCTGCGACAGAGTCAGGATACTTGCTGTGGTGCTCTTGTATTTTAACCAACCGCGAGTAAAATTCGGACAAATCGTTCTGCTGAGCAGGGGCAGAAAGAGCATTTATCTCTGCGTTACGAGCATCGTTGTCTTCGTAGAGACTATTAAGAGCAGTCACCCGGGAGGATATTCGGTCGAGAATTTGGGAGGCGCGGTGTTCGTTTTGGAGATTGGACTCGTGTGAAGAGGTATTTCTGGATAAAAGAGTGTATAAAGCTCTTTCAAAACGCTCGATCTCTTCGTGAGTCTGGCGTTGGACTTCAATTATTGAGTCCATATTTGAAGAGGGTCGGAGAGGACTTGGACTGGGTTCGGACTTGGTACCAAGTCTACCAACAAGGAATTTCAAACTCCGACTCTCTCTTCAACTCCTTCAAAAATGTCAGGAATCAATGCTGGGGACGATGCAAGTATCTCGTATTTACTGGGCCCTTCATTCTTCTGATTTTTTTTCCCATAGAAACTCGTCTTTGAATCATCGGAGGCTGTTTCTGTTGTCTCTACTTTTGACGACCTCGGTCTAAAAGAAGATCTACTCAGAGGCATATACGCGTACAGCAAGTTTCTTTTTTTCCTCTCTCGAAAGACAAAATTTCATGCTTCTTGTAGACTTTGAAAAGCCCTCAGCTATCCAACAAAGAGCCATTCTACCCATAACGCAGGGCCGCGACGTCATTGCTCAAGCACAGTCTGGAACTGGTAAAACCGCGACCTTTTCCATATCCCTCCTCCAATCCATCGACGTAACCGTGCGCGAGACACAAGCACTTGTTCTCTCTCCGACCCGCGAACTCGCAACCCAGATTCAATCTGTCGTCCTTGCTCTAGGCGACTACATGAACGTGCAATGCCATGCTTGCATTGGTGGTACCTCCATCGGCGAGGATATCCGCAAGCTCGAGTACGGCCAACATGTCGTCTCTGGTACACCTGGCCTAGTGTTTGACATGATTCGTCGACGGTGTCTCCGCACGAGGAACATAAAGATGCTTGTATTGGACGAGGCGGATGAGCTATTGAACAAGGGTTTCAAGGAGCAGATTTATGACGTGTACCGATATCTTCCTCCAGCGACGCGAGTTGTTGTGCTTAGTGCTACCTTGCCGTATGATGGGCTGGAGATGACCACCAAAGTCATGACGGACCCCATCCGAATCCTCGTCAAGCGTGACGAGTTGACACTGGAAGGAATTAAGCAGTTCTTCGTAGCTGTGGAGAAAGAAGACTGGAAGTTCGATACCCTGTGTGATCTGTACGACACACTTACT
>RCHF01000580.1:0-44353 GCA_003987895.1 Neonothopanus nambi | reverse complement strand
GTATACGTTGAGTCTGTCGACGTTTGGGATAGAGAGTGAGCAAGCGCTAGTTGACGAGCGCTTGAGACGCATTTCCGTTTCTCATCACGTGCCAGACAGACGCCGGCGCCGGGCGGCTCGGTAGGTGCGCACCGTCCGACTCCCTGCAATGTTCCAGTTTCTTGGATGGATTTTCTTATCTTTGCGCGATTTCAACAGCTTTCGCACTGTCTTCGTAATCGGCCAAATGCCTTTTGAAAACATTTTGTTGAACGACGGAAATGAGGTCAGTAGTTTTTCGTGTAGAAATATTGCGGGTTCTACTAATATAACATACTAGATACCGTCTATTGCATATGGTACCGGTTCCAAGTGGAAATGGACGGACGTGACAGACTACGTCGAACAGGCTATTGAATGTGGTTTCTGGCATCTCGATACTGCAGCTGGTAAGTGATTAAATTTACCTTGCTCTGCTGAATGTAAATATGGGATCCCTAGTTTATGAAACGGAAGAATGTGTTGGGACGGCAATCCGTGAGAGCGGTCTGGCGCGCTCAGAATTGTACATAACCACGAAGTATGCGCGCGGCGCAACCATTCAAGAAAGGATTCAAGCCAGTTTATCTAAGGTTTTTCCCAGTCCATCTCAGTTTCAGCATAATCTCACTCTTTATTATTCAACGCATTAGCTTGGAGTAAAGCAGGTAGATCTCTATCTTATTCACAATCCTGACTCCTTTCCCGATACTCCTTTGGCCTGGAAAGAATTTGAGCGAATCAAGGAGGAGGGCTTAACCAAGTATGTGGGACACCTATGCTTTTCTTGTGCTCATACCTGTATCAGGAGTATTGGAGTCAGCAACTTCAATGTCGAACAGCTACAAGCCATCATGAAAATTGCGAAGGTTAAGCCTGCGGTTAACCAGGTCAGCAGAAGGACCCTCGGCGCGTGTGATTGAACATTGACCATTCTAACTGTTTAGATCTCCTTCAATCCGTACAACTACGCTGAACGAAAACCTGTTCTAGACTATTGCGCTAAGCACGGAATCATCATAGAAGCCTATGGAAGCCTTGCGTATGTACATGACCATGTTCTGCCCCTCACAGCCAAATTGACAAATATCGTAGACCTCTTACAACTTTTCCTGGTGGCCCGGTAGACGCACCCATCACTGCGGCAGCAAAACGACTTGATATCACTCCTACTCAAGTAATTTTCCTCTGGGTTAGGGCTAAAGGCGCCGTTATTGTCACGTACGCCCCGTATTATCTCTTCGCATGGTTGCGAGCTAAGCAGTACTTTCTTCACTTATAGAACTACGTCGACAAAGGCCCATATGAAAGAATATCTTGCTGTTGGTGACCTACGTGAGTGGATTGGCTTCATCCTTTCATTGGGGTCAGTGATTCCGTCGTACTGAATCAATCTTTTCACGGCAGCACCCTTAACTCAGGAAGAAGTTGCTGCCATCGATGAAGCTGCTGCAAATGGTCCTCCTTCCAAGATGCTAAACGTGACGAAGCGGCTGCCAACCTTACAAACAAGAGTCTCAATTATGCTTCTCTTGGGATTGTTGTATCTACTTGTTAGAGCTGTAGCAGTCTAGATGAAGTGTTGAGACTCTTGTAGGATCCTCTTGTGTGAATAGGTAAAACAGACCAAGCAGTTCTGAAGAGGAGCTCAATAATCAAACGTATTAATTTCATTCAAGTTTGGGCAATAACAGATCATTAGGTATGCAACCGTCATTCGAATATCCATTCATCCAGCCATTTACATTATCATGAGGCCAATCCCAATAGCGACTAACCACTCCCAGCAATCCGATTGTTGGAATCATCGTACTAAAGCTGATTGAGCATTCATATAGCTCGGTCTAGAGGTTGGCGTTGACACAGCCAAGGGCGACGACACCGTCTGTTTATGAGCGCATTCAGTAAGTATCCAGAATACAAGAACATGAAAAGAAACTATGCATGTGTACTTACTGAAGGAGTTGTTCTCGCAGCAAACGGGAGATGCAGAGCTATAAAGTGACTCATGAGCTCCAACCGAGTGAAACCTCAAACGTGAAGGAACTTACCAAGAGCTTCCTCCACTGCTAAGGACAGAGATCGGGGAGCAGGTAATTCCGACCTGACCAGTGACGCTCTCAACAGCAACGCCGACTTGGCTAAGCAAAGCCATGGCTTCCTTGCTGTGGGCATCTTGGATGCTGTTGCAGCAGGTGAGAGAGCCAGTGTTGCAGCTAGGGCCGCCGTGGTTGGCAGCAACAAGAGTAGCGAGAGCAGAGAGGACGAAGAACTTGAACTGCATGGTTAGAGGATTAAAGTGATTGGAGTGATAAGTGCTTTAAGTTGTAGATGGTAAGAGAGGAAAGAGTTCGAATGGGTTTTCGAATGATGAGGAGACCTTAAGAAGGTGAGGGATTTTATAGGTATTCGGACCTCAGTCGCTTGAGGTTCAAGTACGTCCGTGGACGGGGAAGTTGAATAGCGAGAACAGAAACGGAGAGGTGTTCCGCAGCGTGAAGCGCTTAGAGCTCAATGTCACGGATCGGATGGAGTGATTCATTGAGGAAGAAATTGAAGTGTCGTAAAAAATAACAAGTAACGCCGTAATAGCAAGCACGCCGCTAGGTACATATGACTCTTCTTTTTCCATTCAAAAATAAGCGAATATACCGAGCGACGGAGGTCAAAGTTAGAAGTTCTTAGCAGCCGAAGTAGATCTCGAACTTCATTACTTACGCCACACAAGCCGTACTCAAAGGCACCATTTAGCATCAGGTAAAGATGTATACCAACATAATGTCGAGCGCATTTGTCGCTGTAGTATTCAATGGATCCAGATCAACCGGGCTCACGCACAGTGGTCAAGAAAAGATAAACGAGACAAAAACGTATTAATTCCATTTGAGCGAAGACATTAACTGATCGTGGGTGTATGTAAGTAGCAATCGCAATTTGGTTGTTCATTCATCCCTCAACATAAGCGATAACAGGAAAACCTAACCGAACCAACAACTGAAGGCGTCACCGTAGGAAGAAAGCAACTAGCAATTGATCGAGTGCCTTGTGAGCTCTTTAGAGGTTGACGTTAACGCAGCCAAGGGCAATGAGGCCGTCTGGGAATTAGCGGGGTCAGTCAGTAAACACTCAAGATCATAGACAAAAGGAAACTGAGGAGAATCGTCTATGCTTACTGAAAGAGTTGTTTTCGCAGCAAACAGGAGAAGCAGAGCTGTAAACGACCCGTCAGACTCAAACACGGAAGCAACCAGCGTCGAAATAAACTTACCAGGAGCTTCCTCCAGCACTGAGAATAGAGATGGGGGAGCAGTTGATTCCAACCTGACCGGTAACGCTCTCAACTGCGACGCCGATCTGGCTGAGCAAAGCCGTGGCTGCCTCGCTGTGGGCATCCTGAACGCTGTTGCAGCAGGTCATGGACCCAGTGTTGCAGTCACCGCGGGCAATAGGGTTGGCGGCGACGAAGGTAGCGATAGCGGAGAGGAGGAAGAGTTTGAACTGCATGTTGAGTGTGAGAAGGTTAGAATATTTGATTGCTTTGGAGAGATTATTTGAGAGGAGGGATTTAGGATGATGAAGAGCATGAAGACTTGGGGTTTTTATAGGACTTTCGAGCCTAGACGGAATCACACATTCCGGAATGTGTTAACGGAGAAGTTTAGACATGGGGACACTACGATGTAAATCCTGGGGCTCCTCTCAGGGTCGTCGAAATTGTCGGATGAGGTGATTCGTGAAAATTGGGCGGGGAATGAAAAAAAGAGGTGACTTTCTCCGGGGCCGTCTTCGTATGTTACGTGTCTAAAATCCGTGAAGTCAGCAGGCGAAGACTTGAAACAAGTCAGCGTTTAGGCATGTTCATCTTATTCTGTGCAAGCGGACACGGACAGCATGAGCGCTTGAGCTCCTGTCAGTGAAGTTGAGCGTAAAGAGCTTGCGAAACTGTCGGGGACATTGGAACCCTGAACCTTCTTGTCACGGAATTCTGAAGTAAGCGAACGAAGACATGAATAATGGAAGTGAAGGCTGGTTTCGGGTTTCCAAAAAGCATCAGATATTTTCAGATAAATTTGAGCGCGATAAAGGTCTGAGTAGAGAGCGAAGGCATCGACTTCACGTACACCATTTGCAGTCTACCAGAAAGCTAAGTACACCGGTTAGAAAATAAGATTGGCGGGCGACTTACAAGCCATGAAAGCCTTCTAAAATCATTTCGGCGTAGGAAGAGTGACTCTACTAGCCCTTCAAAGACGCTCGAAATCCAGCGAATTCAGATTACACGAGAGAAAGAAGGTCCTCGTAAAACCTCGCGAAGTGTACCAGACTATTGCCCTTCGAGTGCACTCCATAGTACATCCAGCATGTCGACCCATAGTGTCGTCGAGATGTCATGATTTCATGCGTCGCGCGATACGTTCACCTTGAGAAGTTAGAACCTTAGAAACCTGGAGACAGTGACTTTTTTGATCGTAGACGCCAATTGGCCTGCGGCTGGAAACTGCACAGTACAAGCAAAGGTCAGTCCCAGGAAATAAAACAAGCGCCCAGCTTGTTGGCGCCTTGCAAGTAGCGAGGCTAAGCGAGCGTTTCTCAAGACTCACCAGACTCAAACTGAGAATGGCTACCATCACCATTTCAGCAGCGAAAGCTGTTCCGTTTGCCCGAAACTCATTCCCTTTGACCGTAGAATACTCCTCTGAAGATACGGTTGAGGATGTCAAGAAGAAGATCCAGGCTAAAATACCAAAAGTACGTGTCTTCTTTTCTTGTCTGAGCACTGATTCTTATGACGAATTCTTCTTTCTTTCTTTGCCTATAACCGCGACCCTCCAATTCTATCCTGTTTGCTATGTATGCTATGAATCCCATGGATACGTTCTGATCAGTTTTATACGGCTCGTCAACGACTCAGCTTGAAGACGGAGAAGAAGGCTCTCGGTGACGACGTCAAGCTGAAAGATGCTGGCATTCTTCCTGGGACAGAACTGAATATCAAGGACTTGGGTCCTCAGATTAGTTGGAAGACGGTTTTTGTGGTTGAATACGTGAGTGGCACGTTCCAAGCAGCCCGGACTATCCACCTGACTAAATATCGTCAGATGGGCCCACTCCTCATTCACCCAGTTTTCTATAACCTGCCTCGACTTTTCTATGGACAGGATGTTGTCCATAGTGAACTGCAAAGGTGCGAGCTATTCTTACGAATTTCGCGTCGGAAGCTGGTTATTGACGCGACCTGGCACCAGGATGGTGTACTTCATGGTAGAGCTGCACTTTGCCAAACGAGTATTGGAGACATTATTGTGAGGTTTTTTCCCCTTCCTACCTATGTTCAATATTGGCTAAATCTTCATACCAGTGTCCACCGGTTCTCACATGGCACAATGCCCCTCTTCAACATCTTCAAGAAGTACGTTTTTCCAGCTTCTCAGCTTGGACTCAGTTCGTTGACCATATTACATTTCTCAGCTCTGCTCACTACCACATCTTATCCGGTATGTTCTCGCGATGTCTCAGGTATACCATCGTCTGACACCACCACCTAGGCGTCTTCCTTGCATTCGACCTGTACCGCCCGGCGTTCTCTGCGCCGTCATCGTGGATCAAAGGCACAAAAAAGGATGACCCTCAATTCCTGTGGATCTGTGCGGGCGCTTGGGCTGTAAGAGCTTTTTAGTGTTGACCCACTTCTTCACTCTAATCCTTATTCTCCGCTAGTTCTTCGAACTCTCAAATCTCATCACTCACCTCAACCTTCGCTCTCTCCGACCCGCTGGGACCAAGAAGCGGGCCATTCCCTATGGATACGGGTTCAGCCTCGTTTCGTGTCCAAATTATTTTTTCGAGACGCTCGCGTGGGTGGTTGTCTGCGTGATGACTGGTAGCTGGGCAGGTTCGTTCGCTTGCATTGAATATGGATCTCGTCCGCATTGCTTATGATATACTCATTTATAGCATACCTTTTCACTGTCGTTGGCACTGGCCAGATGATGATCTGGGCTTTGAAAAAGCACGCTGCCTATGAAAAGGAGTTCGGCAAGGAGTATCCCAGACGTCGAAAGGCCATGATTCCTTTCATGCTGTAGAACACACCGACACCTGAATCGATATCCGTTATATATTTTTTACTACGTGCTAGAATGTTTGTCATCGTGTATTCTGAACCATCGGTAGATGACCGGTGCGACAGATACGCTGAGCGCAAGAGGTACGACACAAAATTCTGAAGTGGCGCCAGGCGCCCTCACCTTCAACAAACGAGTCCAATTATCATAGGATTCAGTAATACAGGATGCTATGCATATGGAACTTCTACCCTTCTGTATAACTCACTTGCGCCCCATGCGCCTGGGCCCAATTATTAAGTTCAGTAATTGCGTTCCATCTTTCGTAGCACGGCGTGTCAATAGCATATAAATCTGGCCTTAAGACTTTGAGAGCCTCAGCCGCGGCTATTTCTTTGGCCCTAACCTTTGTGGCTGCTCTGCCGATTCCATACAGTACACCATTAACTAGAATGGCAAAAGTTATTCCCATAACTCTGCAAGAAAGTAATTTATGGGCCTCACTCAATACTCTTACAGTCTATATCGGGCTTCGACAAGGAGGGGGAGAAGGAGGTGTTGAAGTAGTTGTTTCGGCCCAAGTACCAGGGCTGTGTAGATACCGAGACAGTAGTATTATGAAAAACTAATTGATCTTCTTCTTCCCTCATCATCGTCGTCTTCATCGTGATTGCGTTCAAGCCATTTTGGTTCCTTTCACCTGAGTGAGATAGTTTGGAATCTCCTCCTCTATACCAGCTTCAACAGGTTATGGGCCCCAGCCCCTTCTAGTGCCTACTACCTGTTTCCAAGGGGGTGCATCAGCAAAACCTGATTTTTCCTCCATAGCAGATACCCTTTTACATAGAGAACAGTAGTACATATAGAAACTTATAGCATGTCTAGAATATGTCATGTACTAGACAGCACTGTATAGGACAAAGGTGTTGAGAGAAGTATAGAGAATCCCTCCTCCGAATATACTACCTATTAAGTTCTTCATATTTATTCTTTGTATACTACTGATACACGACTTTGTTCATTCCCGTTATAGACACACTCCTTCCAGTTCCGGTTTTCTCCTATTTATTTATCATCCCCCTATTGGGAGTACCACGTTCGTTTCGAGTATTTGTTTTACCGTACAGATGATCGGACACATATACTGTGTATCTCAGTGTCCATACACCTCAGTCATTCCCACCATCTGTGTGTCCACCTGAGGTGTGTATACCTAGTTTCTGTTCTTCCATTCATTACTTATTTTCCCTGTCTACAGTATTCTTATCAGTACTTACTTTGTACTCTTTGCATCAGGTACTGTAGACTCAATATCAGTCATTCCCACCACCTGTGTGTCTGCCTGAGTATTCTTATCAGTACTTACTTTGTACTCTTTGCATCAGGTTATGGGCCCTGTGCATTAACCCTGCATAACGGAACACAATATTACCAGACCAAATGACTCATCAAATAGAAGAGCTGCTATATAGTATAAATACAAGCCTGCGTCATGGCTTTGTCAACCCCAAGCAACTACATGACAATACACATGCTGCTGGATGACCAAAAATTCAACGGCGAAAACTTTGTGTCATTTAAGGCTATTATCCTACTGACCAGTCAACTGAAAGGGCTACATCTCTACTGGGAAGGCTGAGTCACCAATCCAACCAATGTTCCTACCCCATATGCTCTGAACCTCACACCAACAGTGATCAACAATCCCTTCCCAACTCCACTCGAGTATGAGTTACGCAAATCCATGGCATACTTAACCCTATGGAATAATATTAAAAATCTGGATGGGTTAGGTATTCTCCATGGACTATTGTCTCATGATCTGTGGAAATATTTAGACACTGAATTCCAAAGTGTATCTTCTATTGCTAGACAATGAAAGGAAGAGAACCTATGAACCTGTCATTACACAGAGGGAATGAAGATCGCTGGAGAAGGTGGGTATGCAGAGAAGATGTGTCTTCTTCTAAAGGAAGCAAATGACTGTGGGGCGAACATCACCCCAAGTCAGTTTAATACAATATTCCTTTCCCAGAACTCCGACGTGGTTAGTAATTACTGGCTCCCTTATGGGGGTGAGTAGCTTCACTATGATTGTCTCCTGCCTTGAGGAGTATTACCTCCATACTGGCATGGGAGCGAGTGGAGTTTCTGTCATGTCTGGGGATTGTGTTGCCGCTCTCCAAGCTGAGGTGGAACAGCTCAAAGCTGCGTTGACTGCTCAACAAGACCAGAGTCACCCTCAAGGACCTGCCAACCCAGATCTTGTTTGTGTAAATGTCAATTGCAAAGGGAGAGGTCATACCATCGAGAACTGTTGGAAGCTGGGGGGGGGTAAGCAAGGCCAGTATCCTAAATGGTGGAAAGGGAAACAAGATGCACCCTTGTTACATCCATCTGCAAACATGGTTACCACATCTTCCAATGGAGATGGAGTGATCACAAGTGGTCAAATTTATGCTTTATCTGCAATTGCATATACTGCCATTACCAAACCAGTGACATCTGGAGGATATGCTTGCACCTTTGCCAACTCCAGGGCAACTGCCCATTTCTTTCATGATTGTTCTGTATTCTGAAACTATACAGAGAAGAAGGGGTCTGTGGGTAACTCATCTAAAAAAGGAGTCAACTTCGAAATCATGGGGCAGTGAGATGTGGACATCAGGGTTGTCCACAAGAATGTTTCTCACATTTTAACCTTCTGCAATGCCTTACACACTCTGACCATCACATCTAATTTGATTTCTGTGGGTGTGTTGGATAACCTAGGGTGGAACATGAACATTAGTGGCAGAAAGATTGTTTTTTATGAGCCTAAAGGGTCAGAGATGTTTGCCAGATGACTATCAAATGGACTCTACTTGCTCGAAGGATCGTTTACGAGCTCCTTCCCCACTGCCTTAGCAGCTTGCTCTCTAGTCTCTCCTGGAGACCATAATTTGTGGCATTGCAGATTCAGATGTGTAGGTATCACTTGCATCAATCAAGCCACCAATCTACTCAGGGGGTTAGACATCAAAGAGGGAGAGGTATGAAGATGTGAAGATTGTACCATTGCAAACCATAAACGCCACCTGTTTGACAGAGAGTGAAGTGATGAATCTGACCCTCTTGAATGTGTATATCTTGATATCTTCAGCCCTACTCGAGTTGTATCAGCTGGGGGTCATTCCTACACAATGATCATTGTTGATGGTGAAACTGCATGATGAGCCTGCTATTTCCTATCCAACCGAACTGCTGAAACCACCCTTGAATGCCTGGATGATTTTAAAATCAATGCTGAATGTCAGACAGGTCACAAATTGAAGATAGTCTGCACAGACAACGCACTGGAATTCAGAGGACATATATGGTCAGTCTGGTTCAAAACCCATGGTATTGTACATGAGTTCATGGCTGCATATTCATCAGCTTCTAATGGTGTTGCTGAGCATGCCATTGGAATTATAACTGAAGCCACCAGGGCCATGCTCATTGACACCAGGTTAAGTGTGCATTGGTGGGCTGAAGTATATGTGGCAACTGTCTATGTTGGTAACCTCCTGCCTTCAGCTAGACATCCAGGATTGATTCCAGAGGAGAACTGGACTGGGAAACAACAAGATGTTACCCATTTATGCATCTGGGGGTGTATATGCTATGTGAAAATCCCCACAGAAAAAGGCATAGGCAAACTGGATGGAAGGTCAATGAAGTGCCAATTTATCAGGTATGATGCACCAGGTATATACTGTTGCAAGGTTGTAGGGTCAGATGAGGTACTGTGCTCTCGTGATGTTATTTTTGAAGAGGGAGATGGTCACTAGGCTTCTTCAGTTGAGGGGGAGACAGAAGAGGAAGACATGGATGTAAGTTTTCTCAAGGTTCCAACTTCGAAGCCCAATGGAGTTACTGAAGATGCCAATCAAAATCAACAAATGGTTGGTAACAATGTTGAACTGGGCCGAGTTGAGGAAGTTACCAATACTCCATTAATGCGGTTGGTACAGTGGGGATATGTAACAATCCTGAGACCAAAACACACCACACACACATACAATCAATTTAATGCACAAGCAGTGGCTGGTGTTGTCAAAGGTTCCACACAGTTAGCTCAGTAATTGAACTTGTATTTATTATTTTAGTTTGGATAGTCTCAATCTGAATGATGTTTTATGCACAGTCAGGCAAAATACATGTCAGACAATTCTGTAAACATAGTCTCTCTCGAGACTTAGTTCACATGACTTGCTGCTCATGTGCACACTATTTATAGTGCCGTCTCGCAGTTCTCGAGTGATACTTCTTTCTTTTTCTCTTACACTCATCTCTGCTCTCTGTATACTTCTACTCTGTTGGCCTAGACACCATAGATTTCCGATAACATGGTTTGTGCCCATTCAGTTGTGTTCTCTCTGAGTGTGGACTCCACAGTCCTATTACACTTTTTTTTGAACACGTATCTATCGTGATTGTTGGGAGAAAGTGAGTTGTATATCCTATATTTTACCTGTTTCATCTGCCTTGCACCTCGCCCAACGCTATTGCCAAAGGCGAGATTGTGGAAGGGATTATACACACATACTATGCACATACATCCAGCCTTTTGTGTTGCCAAGCCCTTGTTTTGAGTATTTCTGTTGTGATCCATGTCCTCGCATCTTGATATCTTGTGTCCTCGATCTAATTCCGGTTCCTGCTCCTCGTCCTTGTACACGTGCCTTTATTTGAAATCCCTGTCCTTGTTAGAGATTGCCGATAGTCAATGAGATGGCTGATGAGATTGTTACAGACTTTTTGCCCATCCTGCCAGTCAACAAGTCGAGTATGCACGGTCGCAGTGGATTGACAAGGAGAACTCCTCAAGTGTCCAACGCATCTGTGGAACCTTCCCACAGCTCCCCTGAACAGGCAGATATTCCTGTGTTGATCACTGCTGATACTGGTTCCATTCCTGCTTCACCTGATCGTGTTCAAACCCCGGATCCTGTTGCATCTCCCGAACCTCTCCCTGCTTCTCCACTAAGCTCGCCCGGTACTCCTCCTGGTCTTGTCTCCATCTCAGATTCATCAGACTGTTCCTCAGACTCTTCTTCTTTTTGCAACATGTCCAGTGATAATAACGACACTGCTGTTGTCGACAATGGATTGAACAAGTTACCATCAGTTCCCTTTAAACACTCGCATCTCTTGAAGATTTCAACTATGCAGCTTCCTTGACTCTCGATTATTGCGCTCGTAAGAATTTGACTTCTGAATCGGATAAGAAGCGTGCGTTCAGTCGCATCTTTGTGAACACTGGACTACGGAAGTACTTTGAAACTTTGAAGGAGTCCTTGGCTGTGTTAGTGTGGTCAGATACGGATGAGGCCTTCTTGGACGAGGTCCATAAGGAAATTGTAGGAGTGGAATGGACCCACAACCAGTTGCAGGCAATGTTGAGACTTTTGATGTCGAATTCAAAGGAGGGTTTGTTCCGCAACTACTGGAACTCCTTGTTGTCTATGAATGCTTCCTTGAAGAATATGCAGTATTTCCATGAGGATGAACAGCTCAAGATTATTGTGCAGGCTGGTATAACTGACACGTTCTCAGACTACTTGCACGAGAAGAATGTGACACCGGACTTAATGGCCAAGAAGTGGGTAGAACGTGCATTGTACTATGACGAAGGTTTCAAGTGCTTCAATGCCTTGCTGGGGTGCACCCAGAAGGAACCCCTCACATCGTCTTCAAAGGGTAATGTTGTTACTCAGCGTAACACATCCAGTTTTAATAGCTCCAGCTCTGCTTTGAATTCCCATTCATCCCAGTCCCGTTCTTATTCCTGTGGAAGCACCAATTCCTTGCCTAATGCTGTTCCTCTGATCACAGACCCTGCTGAACATGAGGTGTATCATCTTGCGGACACCTGCTTCAAATGCAGACTGCTTCTTTGTGACCACTCGCATTGGGAGGGACAGGGCCAGCCTAATTGCCCTGGTGCACCTAACCTTACTGTGCCTTACCGTCCATTTACCTTGGAGGATGTTGAGCTGGCTAAGTCCATCAGTGCCAAGTCTCAGGGCTTGGCTGCTTGGACAGGCAAACACCCTTATCCTCCTGTGATGCTGGATGCTCTCTTACGTCGCTGGTACAAGTTGAAGGGGAAGGTTGTATCGGTTGTTGCTCAGGTTCTTCCTCAGAGTTTGGCACCAGTGACTGACATCGAGAGCCTGTACGCTGATGAGGAGAACGGCAGTAGCCCGTCTCCACCTCCTCCTGTTAAATCAAAGCCTGTGGCGGCGATTTTTGGTCGTGCTGTGCACCATGTCTCCTCAGGTGTTGATGTATATGCGAGGCGTCCATCTTCTTCCTCTGGTGTGGGTGAGGGTCAATCGAATGCTGTGGCTCATTCTTCGTCCTCTCTTGCGGGTGCGTTTACCCACATGAACAATGTGGCTGCTGTTATAGAAGATGTCGACGAGGATGAAGTTGTGTTGAGCAGGGGTGGAGGTGTTGAAGGAGGGAGTTGGTCCTCAGAGGAGGAAGACACTCTGCTGGATAGCCCTTCGCCTCAAATGTCCAAGCATGCATGTGCGGAGACCTCTTCCCCCCGTGTGGTGAAGAAGGTACATATGGCGCCAGTCCCTGACTCAGTGAGTGACCCTCCCTTTAGTGTGGAACACTTGTGGTGGAAGGTGGCCCTGATGGGGCCAGCTGTTTCTTTCCTGATTCAGCGGCGGCTGCTATTGGACAATGGCTCACATCTGGTTTTGATTAGGCGTGACCTTGTAAGTGAACTCGGTTTAAGAAAGCATAAGTTGGAAACTCCTCAGGTTGTCTCGGTTGCATTGTCTTTGTCGTCGTCAAATCCCTCGGACTCAGTCTTGGTTACGCTTACAGAATTTGTAAAATTAAAGTTGTCAGATGTAGGGGGTCGTTGGACCTCTCGGACTGTCTTCACTATAGTGTCGGACTCTTTGTGTGCCCCTATGATACTCGGGCTGCCTTTCTTGGTACATAACTCCTTGGTAATAGACCCTGAACTTCGCACTGTTACTCATAGACCTTCTGGTTTTGATTTGTTGCACCCTGATGAATATGAGGTGGTGCACCCTGTTGAAAAGGTTGCACCATGTGTTCAACGTAAGCGGGAGCAAGCAAAGTCAAGGAGCGAGAAGGAAGAGCGACATCGCCTTAGGAAGGGTATTAAGGAGAGTCACACAGCGATGTTTGTGGAATTATGAGTGGTTTCTAATATCCGTAAGGATGCAGGACTTTGTGATTCAGAGCCAGTTAACTGTATCTCAGTGGTGGCAGCTGTTCGGGAACATTTAGAAGAGGTTGCTGAGTGAGAGGAACTTTGCTGTTGTTCAGAGAAGTTAAAGGCGAGATATGCAAAAGTATTTGAGCCTATACCACATGTTGACTTGTTGCCATCGGACATCAAATGTACCCTGCGTCTGAAAGATGCATACAAGACAATTCAGACTAGAAATTATGCATTGCCCCATAAGTATCGTGATGCGTGGGTGCAATTGATCCAGAAGCATTTGGATGCTGGACGTATTCGGCTGTCTTCTTTGCCGTATGCTTCACCTGCGTTTCTGATTCTGAAGGCAGATCCTACCGCACTACCTCGATGGGTCAATGATTTTAGACAATTAAATGCCAACACAGTGCCGGATCGTTATCCACTCCCGAGGATCGATGACATTCTGGCTGATTGCACCAAGGGGTCGTTGTGGGGGAAGATGGATATGACGGATTCCTTCTTCCAAACAAAGTTGGATGAGGCTTCTATTCCCTTTTTTGCTGTGAATATGCTGATGGGCCTGTATGAATGGACAGTAATGCCTCAAGGCTTCTGGAATGCGCTGTCGGTTCAACAATGGAGAATGATGATAGCATTGTGTCCTTATATTGGAAAATTTTGTTATGTGTACCTGGATGATATTGTCATATGGTCTTCATCTAAAGAGGAGCACAAGGAGCATGTACATTTGATTTTGGAAGCGCTGCAGGCACATAAGTTGTACTGTAATCCAAAGAAGTGCGAGTTCTTTCAGACGGAAATTGACTTCTTGGGCCACCATGTATCTCGTAGAGGTGTTCAGGCTCAGGCATCTAAGGTGGAGGCAATAGCAGATTTCCCGAGGCCCTCGTCTGCAAAACAGATGCGACGCTTCTTGGGTATGGTCCGCTTTCTGGCAGGATATGTTCCGAACTTGGCAGAGTATACTCAGGTATTGACTCCTTTGACTCATAAGCATTGTAATCTTAAGTTTCTGCCCTGGCAGCCTCAATACGAGTGGGCCTTCCAGAACATTAAGAAGTTGATATTGTTGAACCAAGTGTTGACAACGATAGACCATGAAAATCTGGGGGAAAATCATATTTTTATTACATGTGATGCAAGTGATTGGTGGACTGGGGCTGTGCTACTGTGGGGTGAGATGCTGGAGACGGCTCGACCAGTGGCCTTTGACAGTAAACAGTTGAGTGGGGTGGAGCTTAACTACCCAGTACATGAGAAGGAGTTATTAGTGATCGTTTGGGCGTTAAAGAAGTGGTGCCCAGAATGTTTGGGAATGAAGGTACATGTGCTGATGGATCACTGGATGCTTGAGAATTTTGATAACCAGAAGGACTTGAGCAGGAGACAGCTAAGGTGGCAAGAATTCCTGAGCCAGTTTGATTTGGTGATCGGATATATCCAGGGTCCTAAGAACATGGCTGCGGACGCCCTATCAAGGGTGGAAGAGAAGGGATACCCCTCGGAATCGCCACTGGTTAGGGTCATGCAGGAGAGTAATTACATGGCTGCGATAGGTCTGAGTACCTTTAAGGTTGCCACGGATCAAAAGTTCCTGGGGATGGTGAAGGAGGGGTACAGGAGTGATAGCTTCTGCATGAAGTTGGATGAAGGTGTGCCAGGGTTTCATATTGAGAACGGCCTGTGGTACGTTGGAAGTTGTCTTGTAATTCTGAGGTATGGGGATCTTAGGAAAAGACTGTTCCGTCTCGCCCATGATGCAAGTGGTCACTTGGGAGCAGACAAGAACTATGTGGTGCTGAGGTCTTCATACTACTGGCCTAATATGTGCCGAGACTTGTTTAATTCCTATGTGCCAGGATGTGATGCTTGTCAGAGGAATAAGTCTTTGACGAAGAATGTGCAGGGCCCATTGCATCTGTTGCCTGTTCCGGATAAAAGAGGGGACTCAGTTGCGATAGATTTTGTGGGGCCCTTGCCGGAGGAAGGAGGTTTCAACTGCATAGTGACCATGATGGATTGTTTGAATTCCAATCTTCAAATCCTGCCCTCCCACATGGATATTATGGCGGAAGATTTCACGGTGCTATTTTTTGATCATTGGTACTGCGAAAATGGCCTGCCACTAGAAATTGTATCAGACCGCAACAAGCTATTTATCTCGAAGTTCTGGAAAGCTCTTACTTGTTTGACTGGCGTGGATCTGAAGATGTCTACAGTGCATCATCCAGAGACAGATGGCTGTTCAGAGAGATCTAATAAGACAATCAACCAGTGTTTGCATTTCCATGTTTCTCGTCAGCAGAAGGGGTGGGTCTCGGCACTTCGTAAGATTCGTTTTCACATTATGAATTCAGTGGTGGCCTCAACAGGCTTGTCTATGTTCGAGCTGAAGACCGGCTGGATGCCACGATTGATTCTGCCCCTGGTACCTGAAGATTTGCCAAGTAATCTGAGATTGACAGATGAGGGATCGTGTGCCAAGGAATTTGTGGAGAAAATGTCGGCTCTCGAGACAGAAGCAAAGGACAACCTGATGGCGGCAAAGGTATTGCAGGCACACCATGCAAATCTTAGTTGGGGAGGGAAGGAGAAATTTGAGGTTGAGGATTGGGTGTTGTTGGCGACGGTTCACAGGTGTAGAGAATTTGTGCAAAAAGGCTCAGATCGAACTGCAAAATTCTTCCCTAGATATGATGGACCTTATGAGGTACTGGTCACGAATCTGGAGTTCGACACATATACCTTGGATATCCCAAATCAGCTGAACATATTTCCGACTTTCTATGTCAGCGAGCTGAAGAGATACATACAAAACGACAAGGAATTGTTCCCGGGGAGGGAGAACAGCGAACCAGAGGCAGTTATGGTAGACAGGGTTGAGGAGTATGAAATCGACAAGATTGTTGATGCTTGTAGACGTGGGAGGGGATGGCAATTTCTAGTCCAATGGTTGGGATATGGCTGGAATCATGATCGTTGGCTGTCTTACAGCTCCATGAAGGACTGTTCAGCTCTGGATGATTGGCTTAATTCTGGTGGGGTGGGTCCGCATTAATTACTAACTTCTTTAGGTCATCTCCTCAAAAAGTTTTCATTCAGAGAAGGACTAGGATGGTCAGGTTTCTTTCATTTTCTTTTGGTTATTGCTTGGGGCCAAGGGCCTTGTGCATGGTTTACTTATATTACTTATATGAATTTTGTTGCTGCTGTGGTGGGGGGGGGTGTTTTTGTTTTGGATTGACGGAGGGTGTAAACATAGTCTCTCTTGAGACTTAGTTCACATGACTTGCCACTCACATGCACACTATTTATAGTGCTGTCTCACGGTTCTTGAGTGATACTTCTTTCTTTTTCTCTTACACTCATCTCTGCTCTCTGTATACTTCTACTCTGTTGGCCTAGACACCATAGATTTCCGATAACATGGTTTGTGCCTGTTCAGTTGTGTTCTCTCTGAGTGTGGACTCCACAGTCCTATTACAAATTCACAGATAAGCTTCACAGGCTTCAAGATTCAAAACCAGAATTTCTCAATAGAGTGGGAAGCACCAGATGGTGAACACAATGACCAGATGGACAGATAATTAGACAGAACACAGTTGTTAAGTCTCAACACTCTCAAGTCTGGTCGAATAGCAGTCAGTAATATTTTAATAGTGAGTACACACCAATGGTAACTGGTACAAGTATCGTCGAGTACTGCTTGGCAGCACGTTTGACAGTGACAGCGATTTGTAAGTGCGTCGAATGTTCAATAACGGTCGACATGGTTGATATTGGCCAATTAGAGATGAGAAACAGAGAAAGGAAACCAGAATTGAGAGAGGAAACAGTATAATGAGAAGAGAAACAGAGAGAAAACATTTATTCAGCCAATAGGGCTGCTGTACATTATTACAGAGTTTATATAGTATTGTCTGAAGGTATTTGTATATATGGAGCTATGCCTTTAACAACTACTACTGATGAGATGTGAATATGATGACTTTGTAATTATGTTCTATCGGAGAGTAAGTGGGCGAGCCTGAGTGATTGGTAGATGTGGTTCCATGACGAGGTGTGAAGGAATGGGTTTGAAGGGGCATGTGGTGGTTAGAATGGCGGTGCTGTAGACAAAAAGGGTGTAGTCATAACAGTACCCCCTTCCTACACCCCTGAGCCCTCGAAGGGGTTTGAGCCACATAGAAATTATGACTTGAGACTTGGTAGAGGGGTGGGGCGTTAATTATTTATCGGGGATCAACTCAGGAACGAGTTTGGGTGTTCGATTTCTTGATTGGGAGGTGGCGGTGCCGTGGCTGTGACATGACTCAGTCGCATGTGCCTTGTTTGAACCTTGGACCCACAAGTGTAAACAAGCCATGGTTTTTACTTTTGCTTCCATCCTTCGTAGTTTGTCCATACTGTTTAACACAAAAATGTTGTCGTTGAACACTGCTGGGCCCTCGAGCCATCCTGAACGTCTTCCGGCCTCTAATCGATCTGCTGACATACTAGATGATATCAAACAAGAGATCCAGTTCTTCAGAAGCATCGTGGTTCGACACGTAGAGAGGCTCCCTCGTCATCGAGGCGAAACCGATCTTTTGCATTCCCGACGTGTTTTGTCGTATATTGATGCCATCAACTTGGCTATCGACTTCATGAATGTCGCGGCCATGCTGAATCGACCAGTGACTATCCCTGATCCCTTGCCGTTTGCTTATGAGCAACTATTGGACGTGATGTACACATCATGGTTGCGTTCTAATCCTCAATCCTCCTTTTCCATTCCCTCTCACCGCCCCTTCATATGTCCGCTATCGATGAGAATTCAGTGGGACAACCTCGAAATGCTTGCTCGTTCATATATCGATTGGCAGGAAGTTATTCGAGTGGTGGGGGGACTAGATCGGCCTGGCTACTGTATCATCTCCATTGACCTACGCGTGCTTCATCCCGCTCGGAGCTCTTCTGTCAATTGGAATGGCCAGGTACTAGATGACGACGAAGTTTTTTCACCTCGAGCCATCAGGATAGGGGAAGGTAAGTGAGATTCATCTTCCACCACTTCCAGCTTAACACTGCGGTTAGATTCAAATGAGGAGGTTACTTTGGCTGCTGAAAATCCAGCTTCCGTTGGTGATACTGATGGCATCGCTGTCGATACATCTGCCACAGTTGATGTTCCCGTCCCTGCCGGCGATCCAGCTGTCGTGTCTGCCAATTCCCGTCACGACCCTGTTCAAAAGGATGTAGCCCCTGGTCGTTCGTCTAAAAAAGGAAAAGGTAAAAAGAAGGCGATTTCTCCTTCACGTTCTCCTTTGCCACCAGGTGCTAGACAGACTGCGGGCTCGTCGACTCATCCAATCAGAACTAAAAATCGTCCCACTCGGTATATGATGACTTCAGTGGAGATCAGGGCTTCTAAAACACTCAGAACCGTCTCTCCTTCCGCTGCTGCTGCGCGGTCATCTAGTCAAACAGTGGGTACTATTGACAAGTCAGCAGACATATCCCCTACAGCCCCATCTCATTCACGGACTCGTGGTTTGTCGCACAGCAAATCTTTCGGTCTGAAAAAATCGCCATATGCTCGTGTGCGGGTGGTCGTACCTTTGACTTCTGTCAATTACGGGACTTTGGCAGGTGTCTGTCTTCGCGATAATGACGACGAGGAATCTCACTCCTTTGATGGTGCTATGGAAGAGGGTTGAGTGGCTGTCTTGACGGAAGTATTTTCAATAAGCGAGTCGCTCAAGTCGAACCTCGATATGACAAACAGAGTCTTTTCTCTTCTGGTGAGTGTTCATAGCTGCTGTCTGTCTCCCTCTCAGCCTCAGTTGTTCTAGCCCCCCTGTGACAAGTGTCGAGGGCGTTACCGATGCCAACTGACACATACCCCCAAAACTGCTTGTGTCCACTGCTTGCATATTCGTCGACGGTGCACGCATACAGACATTTTACACCTGATGAAGGCGATGCATTTGAGTGGAGTGTCAGCAAAGCAGCTTCAGGAGACTTTTGCAGTAAGTCGAGTTGTGAGCCTTGCTAGTTGAGTTACAATGACCTGTTTTTAGCACCACGGTTCTTGTATCACCAAAACCCACATCGATCCATTCCTGCACCTAAGTGACAACAATCTCGACTCCCTTTACCAGCTTGCTTTACAAAGGGATGCTTCACTCGATGAGGTAGTTCAGTTTCCAGAGTGTCGCGATGACCTGAATCAACTATCGCGCTCTGACTCCCGTCCACGTTTGAATCCCAGCACATCATCAAACATTGATGAGTCGGGTGACCGATCCCTTTCACTTATACCTGATATTCCTGCTCCCTCAAATGATGACTTAGACCTGGCTGGTCAATCAGTCCAATTCGCTTCTCCTGTCGATAACGCTGGCGGAGTAGTTGGTCATAGTACTGCAACTGCTTTGGATATTTTGTCCTTCGTAGCTGCTAGTGCAGAGCCTAGCCCCTCTTCTGTCAAGCCCCCTGTCGATTCTCCTGTGATTCCTACGGTCCCAGTGGGCTCCCCGTCGACACCATTGCCAACTCGGGACTCCACCCCTGACTCAGCCGGTGCTCGTGAATCCCCTAATGACGAGGTCAACAGGTGTGTGCATAATCATCGGACACACTTAGATAAGGTGGCTAGTGAATTGCTCCGGTTCTCGTTTAGTCTTAATCGAACTGATGACTCATTTCATGCTGCTAGTGAACCATTTCGGCGTCTGATTCCAGGCACTCGGGAAAATCAGGTAAGCGGTTCGTTTTGACTTTTCGTGGCATGGTTTTTTACTTAAAACTCGTATAGCAAACATGGTCCAATGCCATGGCTTCGATGTCGAATGCCCCAATGCCATCTACTCCCCACTCACCCAACTCCCTTGATATGTTCATTGATCCTACTGAGAGCTCCGACATCATGGATGACTCCATTCGTGTTTCTCGTCTTCGGGATGCTTTAGCAGATGCTCAAGCACGGATTCGTTCCTTGGAACAGGAGAATGCCTGTTTGCAGAGCATCAACTTGGTTGATCAGCTTCAGACTCCCAGAGTGCAAGTACCACTGCAGCCAACAGCGATTACGGATGAGTTGACGGTTTCCAGTCTTCGCGAGCTCCTGACCATGGAGCGTCGATACTCGAACGACCTTCAAATAGGTGTGGTGGAGGTGACTGACAACCTTAGGGAGCTCGGGGTTCGTTTCGACCACCTGCAGGCAGTTGCTGCTAATAATCAACAGAACCTCATCCATGCTAATGGGGCTCTCATGGATGCTCGCGACGAGCAGTGTCGTACCCTTGATATGTTGGAACGTGAGCGTGTTGAGCGCTGTCGACTTGTCGAGGAGTTACGTTTACTTCATACTCGCGACGACGACTCTCTGGACGTGATCGAAGGCCAGATGGATGAGATCCTTGCTCTTGGTTCTTCCCTAATTCAACTCCACAGCGCTAACCCTGACCTGTGTCTCCATTTCGTTCATGCAACCGTTGAGTGTGGGCTCGATCGACTGGCTCCACTTACTCCCACTGCTCAATCGACCCCCCAGCAGGTGTTTGGATATGTGCGACAGGTCAACGAGACCATGAACCATATTCGAGATGCTGTTCGTCGCATGGAGACTGCCAATTCGTCATTCTTTGGTCAGCAAGCCCTGTTCCATCCCCTTGAGGATAATCATCATTTCCCCAACATCGTGTATCCTGCTCTGGCTGCTCATGTTGCTGGTTTCATCGAGGTACCAGGCAATACCCCTTCACTGTTATTTCCCCCCTTCAATGGTGGTATTCCGGTTAACCGTCGACCTACAAGTTCTGATGTGATCGACTTGACTGATGTTTCCAAAGATGACCATTCAGTCCGTGATTGTAGTGTGGCACAGGGAGAGGGTGGTAGCAATTTAGGAAACTCAAGGAAACGTCACTATGGTAGTGAAGATGGAGTAGTGGAGGAGGATCAAGAAAGAATTGGTGGAGGTGAAAAGCGCCTTTGTGCGCAGTGATTATTCTTCTTGAATCGTGGTATATAGGCCAGCTGTTTTGTAGTCGTTTTCTTGATTTTGTAGTTGGTTTTCGGTGATTTTTGTTACTTAAATATATCTTACATTCCCCATTCATAGCTCAGTTTGAGCATTATAAATTGTCATCGACTGGGGAGTCCAGTCGACCTTGTGATTCCTCTTCCAGTTGAGCCCATTGTGCGATGGTGGGTTGGGCTTTTCGTGGATTCGATTGATGCCATTCCCTTAACATGTCGATCGATCCGGCCATATCGTACCAATACACCCATGAGTTATCTTCATCACTGTAACCTGTCCATTTTACGTAGTATTCCATGTGATGATTGGTAGGGTGTCGGTGAGAGTGCATGATACGTTCAACTTGATGTTCTTCCCTGCCGTCGACGTGAATAGGGGGTGGAGGAGGTTCTTGTCGACTAGGGAATGGGTCATCTTCGTGAGGTCTCAACAGACTAACGTTAAATACATTGTGAATCCTTCTTAATTCATAAGGTAGGTCGAGTTGGAATGCGTGGGTTCCTACTGCCTCCTTGATAGTATAGGGGCCTATCCAACACTGATCAAGTTTTTTGGATGGTTGAGTAGTTGTAATATTAGCAGTGCTGAGCCAGACTTTACGCCCTGGCTGGAATTTCTCATCGTCGACTGGTAGTCGATCCCTGTTTGCGTTTCGAGTAGCCACTTTGTTGGCTTTACTGATTTCCCTCTTCAAGTATTCATGTAGGTCGTGAATATTTTCAACATGTCGATTGGCGTCGACATCCCGAACTTCTGATAGTTTGATGGTGAGTTTGGAATGGTACCCTTTGTTCATGAAGAAGGGGCTCTGACCCGTGGTTGAGCTCGGAGTATTATTATAGACAAACTCTGCAATTGGAAGCATCGATGACCAGTTGTCTTGGTCGTAGTTTAAATAGATTCTCAGGTACTGCTTGAGCGTTTGGTTGGTGCATTCAGTTTGCCCGTCAGTCTGAGGGTGATAGGCAGTCGACAAGCTCGATTTGACATCGAGGGCTTTGCATACTGTCTGCCAAAAGGCGGAAACAAATAGGGTACCTCGATCAGATACTATGTCTGCAGGCAACCCATGTTTCGAGAATACGTGAGTGATGAAGTGGATCGACAAGTCCTCAGCTGTATCTGTCGTGTAGCAGGGAATAAAAATAGCTTGCTTTGAGAGTCTGTCGACGACCACCATAATAGCATCAAATGGTCGAAGTTGATCATCTCGCAGTTTCGACGGTGGTAAATTTACAATATGGTCAACTGAAATCGACTGCCATGGTCTTTCGCTGATAGGAAGTGGTTTCAGTAGTCTGAAAGGCTTTCGACGAATATCCTTGGCTCGGATGCACTCGGAACAGGTCCGCACATATTGTGTGACATCCTTATTCAATCCAGGCCAGAAGAACATCCTAGAGATGAGCTGGGTCATCTTCCGGATGCCGGGATGCCCTCGTAGCTTATGGTTATGGTGAGATTTAATGATTTCCATATGCAGGTCATCAGAATCAGGGACATATATGTGCTGTCGATGGTAAAGAAGGTCGTCGATGACGGAGAAACTTTCCTTGTTAGTGCCTTTTATCTTCTTCAGGGCTGTTGACCAGTATTTGTCTTTCGTCGATTTGCAAATTTGGGAGAGGAGGAGATCTTCGTTGAGCAAAAAATTGGCCATTAGCTGCTCTGGACGGAGGAGGACCTTCTGGTTAAGGGCCTTTAGCTCCCCCTTTTTAGGATAGACATCTGGTCGACGCGTCAGGGCATCAGGTTTAGCACCAAGTATCCCTGGTCTGTAATTTATCACGAAATCGAACCCTGATAAGAATTCTGACCATCGAGCTTGTCGTCGACTAAGTTTCTTCGTCGTGGTGAAATGCTAAAGGTTGTTGTGATCACTGTAGACCTGCACAGTGTATTTTGCTCCTTCAAGATATGCTCTCCATTGTTTAAAGCTTTCGACGACTGCCAGGAGCTCTTTGTTGTAGATGTCGTAATTAAGCTCGGCAGGTGACATGGAGTGCGCATAATAGGCTACAGGATTTATTTCCTTTGTCGACAGATCAATCTGACTGAGGATTGACGCTATTGCAACATCAGAGGCGTCTGATTTGACAATAATTGGTAGTCCAGGGTCGAAATGGCATAGGATTGGTGCCTCAGTGAATGCATCTTGGAGGGTTTGAAAAGCATTCTTGCATTCAGGATTATCAAAGTCAAATTTCACTCCCTTTCGTAGCAGTCGAGTCAGTGGTTTCGTTATGCCTGAAAAATTGTCGATGAACCGTCGATAAAAGTTTGCGAAGCCTAGGAACGATTGCAATTGTTTGACCGTTTTCGGTGGAGGCCAATCTTTGATGACCTGCACCTTGTAAGGGTCCATAGCAATGCCATTAGGCAAAATAATCACACCCAGGTACTCGACGCTGGTCTTGTGGAACTCAGATTTCTCTGGTTTAGCATGGAGGTTATGTTCCTGTAGTCGTTCGAGCACTTTGCGGACGTGGTTGACATGTTCCTCTTCATTTTTAGAGTAGACAAGGATATCGTTGAGATAAATGACCACACATACGTCGACCATGTCATGGAAGATTTCGTTCATGAATAGTTGAAAGGCAGATGGTGCATTTGTAAGTCCGAATGGCATTACGAGGTATTCAAACGCCCCGTATTGAGTTCGAAATGCCGTCTTCCATTCATGACCTTCGTGTATCCGTATATTATTGTAGCCAGCTCGCAAGTCGATCTTTGTATAGACTTTAGCTTCACGTAGCTGGTCTATAAGGTTGCCGACAAGTGGGAGAGGATATCAATTCTTAATGGTTAGTCGATTTAGTGCTCGGTAGTCGACACACAGTCGGAGACTACCATCTTTTTTCTTCGAAAACAGGACAGGAGCTCCTGCGGACGATTTCGATGTTCGAATAAATCCTTTTCCCAGCATGTTGTTGATATAGTCTTTAAGAACCTTCAACTCCGATTCTGATAGGTTGTATAGCTTGCCAATGGGTGGCATAGCATCATTCTCTGTGTCAATACGAAGATCATATGGTCGATGAGGTGGTAGTGACTTCGCTTCACCAGGTGAGAAAACATCCATGAAGTCGGCATATTGATTAGGAACGAACTGGCTCAAATACTCCTGCTCTTTCTTTTTCTGAGCGTCAGGATCAGTTGAGAACGAGTTGACAGGGTTGTCAACCGCTGATTTTGCACTCGTTGACATCTGATCCGACACAGAACTTCCTTGTTTGACCAATTCGTCGGGCTTCCCTGCTGGAGATATGTGCACCACAAACACAGGGTTGCCTTCTCGAGCTATTAGCTCCATTGCAGCAGCATTGACCATGCTGATGCTTGGTGCTGGTGACAGTTTGTCGGGAGGCTTTTTCTTCACCTTAGAAACAGATTTCATTTTGAAGTTCGACTTCCCCTTATGAGTAGGTTTTGTTGACGAAGAATTTTGGGCCTTGGGTGATGGAGGAATAGGGATGATCCCCCTAACCTGGTAGGTTTGACCCTCAGGAGTGGTAATGAACACTTGTGGAACATCATCTGACATATCTTTCGATGAAGGTAGGTCCCTAGAGTTGTCATCTATTGTCGACTGGTCCTTAGGTGACATCAACAAGGATGATATAGGCATCGACTGTCCATCTGACATCATCAACGAATTTGGAATAGTTGTCGACGAGTGGGGATTTAATGTCGACTGACCTTCCGACGTCATCAATGGCTCTTCAAATTGTTCCTCAGCCTTGTCGTCGTCGTCATCACTCGAGTCTGGAGGTTCTCCATTGATAGAATCAATCCATTCATTAATGTAGAGTAGTAGAGGGTTGTCGAGACCCAACGATTCTCCAATCACGTCCAATTCATTGTCGTCCTCGTCCTCAATTAACACAATAGGTCGGATGGTCTTATCTGCGTTGTCAGCTGACGTCGACTGATCATTTATTAGACTAGGGTCGTCGATATTCAATGGTTCTTCAGCTATAGGCTGTATTGCCTGTAGCTGGAACATGTTGATGACAATAGCCCTTAGCTGAGCACCGGTCGAGAAGGTTAGCATTGCCTTCTGCCAGTCGATCAGTGGATTGTGTTCTCGCAGCCATGAGTAGCCAAGTACTACAGGTGCTGCAGGGTGTAGCTTTGTCACTAGGAAGCGGATGGGGTGCATGGTACCGTCTTCATAGTAGACTTGGGATGTATATTGATGTGTGACTGCTCCTGCAGATGTATCCTTGCCGTCGAATAGTGTCAAACGGATAGGTTTTTCTAAGGGCAGCATGTTTTCGGGATGTTTGAAGGCTATTGACTCATCGACGAACGATTTCGAAGCTCCTGAGTCGATTAAAGAATTGTAGCGAATTTTTGTGTCGATATCAAAAGATACTGGTAGCATGAATGATAGGTCTGAGGTTGAAGGGAGGTAGTTTACCCCCTCCTTTACTTCGACTGCCTGCAGTCGAGTGGAGCATTCGTCTTCGGGACTCAGAGGCTCTCCATCTCCTACTGAGGCCCCGACACTTTTCCTGGCTCCTCTTCCTTGACTTCGTATGCAGTAAGAGGTTGTTCCTCGTCACCTATGGTAAATTCAACTGTCGTCGGCTGATTTTCGCCAAAAATATTATCCCATTCATCATCCTCGAGCGGTGGGATTATCATTTGTCCCACTTGTGTATTCCTTTCAGGACAGTCTCTTACGAAGTGCTGATCTGAACCACATTGCAAACATAGATTCTCTCGTTGATGACGTTCTCTTTCCTTCTGCCACTTATCCAGGATCTCAGGCGTCGCGTCAGGTGGTTCTTGACATGGGTTCAACTGATTTGCAGCAGTATTATTTCGCCGACGTGCCCACGGAGGTCCCCTCTGGTCTGTCTGAGAAACGGGAATTGTCAACTCAGTCGATTGTTCTGCTCATAGTGTATCGGTCGATTCGATTTCGACCATGTTTGCTTGTTGGGCACCTCGACCACGTTGAGCATTCGCTTGTGGTCGATAAGTATATGTCAGTTGTGCTGGTCGACTTAAACCAGTGTCCATAAATGCCTGTCGAGTAGTGTCGATATCGAGCAACCATTGTTGAAGAGCCATATACGTATTTGGTATTGTCGACTGGTTGATAAGTAGAGCACATAAGTCTGGTCGAACTTTTTTAAGCAAATGGAAATGAAGAGCAGTGTCATCGTAGCCTGTAAGTAATGCATATTGCTCGAAACGAACAATGAATGCTGAGAATGACTCGAGTGCTGTTTGGTACATGCTCTCAATTTGAGATTGAGTGTGTAGATGTTCGTTTTGCATGCCGAACATAGCACCAAAAGTCGCCAAGAAGTTGAACCATCATGTTAAAGCAGGTACTTGTTCTCCTCGAGCAGCTAAATCTTCCAAATTTTGATGATACTGCTGTGCAAGATCGGTCAAGTAAGATAGTGCTAAAGCTACTTTCAACTCCTCGGTAGCATATAGATTCGGTTTAGCTCGCAATATGGTTGTCAGCTGAGTAACAAAAGGTCGCCATTTCGTTTTATCCTGCCCCGAGAATGGCGTAGGTCACTTTAATTCCAATTTTGATTCTCGAGTAATTTCACGGTTCAGCTGATCTTGAGCAGGATCTCGACCATTACCATTTCCTTGTCCTGGAGGACCTGGAGGACCTGGAGGACCTGGTGGACCTGGTGGACCTGGTGGACCTGGTGGACCTGGTGGACCTGGTGGGCCCATTAATCCAGGTCCTTGCCATGGTGGTTGAGGTGGTAGCCCTCCAAAACCTCCTGGTGGTCCCTGGGGTGGTGGTGGGGATGGTATTCCTCCAAAACCTCCTGGTGGTACTGGTGGTGGTGGGGGAGGTGGGATAGTTCCTCCCAATCCTGCTGGTGGTCCTTGAGGAGGTGGGGGTGGTGGTGCTTCCCACCCTCCTGTAGGTCCTGGGGGTGGAGGAGGGGGAGGTGGTGCTCCTCCTAATCCTGTAGGTGGGCCTTGAGATGGAGGGGGAGGAGGTGGTACTCCCCATGCTCCAGATGACCCAGGTGGTAGAGGGGGTGGTGGTCCCCCTGCTCCCATTTGCATCCCTGAGCTCATTGACGGTCCAGCTTGTGTCAACAGCCCAGCATAAGAACGTGGAGGTGATCTAGAGTAGAAATCAGGTCGACTAGGTGCTCCCGTGGGTCCTGGTGGTGGTGGAGGTGGCGCTCCACCTCCTGTCGAAGTCGGAATGTACATTGACGATTCCTGCAGACCTCATCGACTGCTCGATGGTTCTGTTTGTGCAGCATACGCCCAAGGGTTACCGGACACTGGGGGCGGTGGTGGTGGCACATTTGGTGTACCAAACGTCATAGGATTAGTCGTCGACGGTCTTGTTGATGTAGTCGGTGCTCCCCCTCAATATCCAGGGAATCCAGGTAAGGGATTGACCATTTCAGATGGTCGACCAGGTGGTCGAGCGCGATTGTAAGTTGTCCAATCAAACTGGGACGATGTCGACTGTCGTTGTCAAGTATCTGCACTCATCGACTGTTGTGGTTGCGTTGTTGACGATTGAGGCAGCGCTGATCCCAGCGGTTGTGTTTGATATCTGGGTGGTGCAGTAGCCCCTTGAGGTGGATATTCACTTCCTGCAGGCATTTGTTGTCGATTCGATTGCTGGTACTCGGTATACTGGTCCTTATCATGAGGCCAGTTTCAGGTCCAGTATGGTTTTTCATCGAAGCTTTCAGGGTATGTCGACTGACGAGGATGATCTTGCTCATAAGCTTCATCCCGTGTAGTTGTTCTTGGAAAATGGTACGAAGCATTTACTGCTGGTCGACCATAAGATACAAAAGTATTATCCCCAATATCAGATCGTGTTGCTGGAACTGTTTGACTAGAATCTCCTGCTCTCGAGTAGTTAAATTGGTTATACCCCTCATAGTTATACACTGGGGGATGTGTGGGATGGTACTCTTGTTGATAATCATGAGGATATTGTTGAGTCGACGACTGTGTAGCATTCACAGGAGTTGCTTGAGTAACTCGAATATTTGGTAGAGTGGGTGTGTTCGGTTTAGTTTCACTTCGTACCAGTGGTGGAGGCTGCATCCTCACGGTCGATGGTTCTGGAACCCTAGCATATTGAGGACTAGAACCAAAAGCTTCGGAAAAGTTGGGAGTCGACGGTAATCCAGTCGACTGAGGCTCATTTTTTACGTCGACTTGAGGTGTCGACTGTCGAGGCTGTCGATTAGCTGCTTGAGCGCTCTCATCTGGAATGTCGACAATAAATCCAGCTTTAGCATTTTGTGCAAGAGTAGCAAACTGATGAATTAGATCCTTATCCATAAGTTTGACGACTTTTCGGAGGTATTCGACCATATCTTCGTAACTCTTAGGTTGCAATAGCAACTTTTTATAGCCAGGTGTTGGTCCAGACACTGATCGAATAAATGCTTGACCTGGAACAGCAACTCCTATACTATCGTTTGTGGGGGGAGATGTTGGTGGTGGAGAAACATGATCATCTGGTGGATTAGGGTCCGGAATTCGACCAATGTGCATTTTTACTCGAGGAGCTCTTGATTCGGGCATTGACGAGTATACTTCAGGTCTCCAAGGCCACGATTCCTCCCATCGTCGACGAAAGTTGCCATCTCCAGGTTCTGCACCGTACATCACACGGATTAGTTCCTGAGCAACCATATAATATACCTGACGTTCAAGCTTAGATAACCATTCCCATGGTGGAGGTTTTTCTTTGCCATTGAACCATAAAGTCATCACTCCTTCCATTCGAAATCGGATAAGACCTGGGTCAGGTGTATCAAATGGCCATGACTCCCATTGTAAACAAGTGTAGGGTAGTTCATCGAGTAAACGCTGAGTGAATTCTTCCATGTAATAAAGATTTCATCCGTCGACAACGATGCTTGGGAATTCATTTGATTCAAAAGGGTTCAGAGGAAAGTGCGACATAGTGCAGTCGATGTTGGGATCCTGCATTCGTCAACTCGTATGTAGGTTATCCTGAAGATAATCTGGAATAACATTGTTCGGAATATTGTTTGGGTGGTAAATACCCCATTGAACAAGTAGGTCGTGGTTGTCGAAAATTAGGTCAAGCAACGTGAGGAATCAATGGTAATTATTCAATCCTCCCAACCATACTTGTCCTAAAGGACTGAGGTCCTGCCATGCAGTATTGGCAGCAATACGAAGTAGTTGAATCCAACCAATCCAGTCGTATCGATGAACAGTTCCTGCCCATCCTAGATCCCAAAGCATTTGTTGAGCTAGTCGACCGACTCGTTCGCAATCAGCGTTGAGATTTTCTGGTCAACGATTAGCTAAGGCATGTTGAAGTGCTTCGAGATCTTCAAAGAGAGGTTGAGTGGCTCTCGACATGTCTGATCGGCTAACGATGCAAATGGGTTGATAGTGAGCACCATTGGATGGTTGAGTGATAGCAGCTTGTTGCTGGATAGCTTCAGTAATATGAGGGGCTTCGTTGTATTCAGGGGACACTGAAGGTCTAGGAACTTCACGTCGTTTCCCCTTGTCGGCGGTCGATGGGTCGTTTTGCTGAGTCGTCGACTGGTGGGATGTTGTCGACTCTTGTCGACCATTGTCATCCTGTGATCTGACTGATGAATTTTCGTTACTAGCAGGCAATTCGACATTCCACAGGTTGACATGTCGTCAACTAACACTGCTAGGATCATGGGGATCCATATTAGCATGTGGAAAATCGTCAGAACCATATGGTTGATCACCCTGCTCTGGGTAGACCTGGGTAAATTCCATGTTGACCATTTCTGATGTGTCGACGGAGTTACTAGGATCCACATGGTGTGCAGGGGCATTTGTCGACTGTTCGTCTGGCCCTAGAAACGAGATTGGAGGTGACCTCTCCACTTGATTTCGCGACAGTGTATAGTGATCATCCCATGACACGTCAAACGCTCGTCAACATCAATGTGAGTGAGATGCATGAGAATACTGCACCGGAACATGCGTATTGAAAGGCGTTCCTCGTGGAGAAAATGGTGGTCGATGTCGAATCGACGATGGGGTGTTGTATTGAGAGGGTACCTGGAGATGTGTCTGTCTCGTCGGTACCGGGATTCGCAAAGTAAGTGGAAAGGTGTGGTGAGCAGGGGGAGTTTCAGTAGCTCCCTGCTCAGCCTGAGTAGTTGTAGATGCTGGTGTTGTATATGTAGCAGACATGCCTAATCCCTGTCACCGTTAGTGCTGGAGGCGGAGATTGGCTGAATACTGTTAAGTCTCGACGCTCTCAAGTCTGGTCGAATAGCAGTCAGTAATATTTTAATAGTGAGTATGCACCAATGGTAACTGGTACAAGTATCGTCGAGTACCACTTGACAGCACGTTTGACAGTGACAGCGATTTGTAAGTGCGTCGAACATTCAATAACGGTCGACACGGTTGATATTGGCCAATTAGAGATGAGAAACAGAGAAAGGAAACCAGAATCGAGAGAGGAAACAGTATAATGAGAAGAGAAACAGAGAGAAAACGTTTATTCAGCCAATAGGGCTGCTGTACATTATTACAGAGTTTATATAGTATTGTCTGAAGGTATTTGTATATATGGAGCTATGCCTTTAACAACTACTACTGACAAGATGTGAATATGATGACTTCGTAATTATGTTCTATCAGAGAGTAAGTGGGTGAGCCTGAGTGATTGGTAGATGTGGTTCCATGACGAGGTGTGAAGGAATGGGTTTGAAGGGGCATGTGGCGGTTAGAATGGCAGTGCCGTAGACAAAAAGGGTGTAGTCATAACAACAGTACAGAAAATCAGTCTCGCAAAAATCACAGCAGACAGCAGATCACAGTTCAGCAGATTCAGATTTTTATCAAGTCAGATGTGCCACAAAAGGGACTTCAAATTTTATCAAGAACTTTTAAGGATTCAGAAAACTGAAACTCTGAGGAGCCAGGCTATATTTGTCTTTTTTATAGAAGGTTCCTGCTTTAGCTATCATGCTGGGGCAGTACTTGCTTGGGTATCTACAAAATAACTAGTCCTTTTATACTATCTGCAACAGAAAAATAATATATTGAAAAGAAAATAGACAGATCAGGGATTTTATACTAAGAAACTGAAAAACAGGAAAGAGGCATCGTGTATCTCCTCATAAGGCATTTTACATGTCCATTTTTGTAGGTAAGAATAATATTTTTCCGGGATTTATGACTTTTAGTATTTTTGTTGGGTGCAGATTGGACGCTTTGACTGCCAAGGCAGCATAGCTGCACTCCAGGCATGCCGACCATGCTTTTGTGCTCCACAATTTAATTTATTGTGATGAATAATGGCACCATCTTGTGGAATTGCCAATACTTATTTTTATCTGACTTCCAGATGGAGGCACTGTGCCTGTGGAGGCTTGTCAATCACACTCCAGATGTCTCAGACATACTCAGTAGGTTCTGCTTTGGCTTGATCTGTTTAAATTTTACAGGCACAGCTCAGTCTCACCTCATGGTGCATCTGAGACATGTCAGATCATAGCCTGTTTATTTTTCCTTGGGTAAGACCCTTGTGCAGAAAATCATCTCGATGCGTTATAATCATCCAGTGAGTCAGCAATATTATCCAGAAGCCTCATCTGGTCACCTCATAATTGTTGAAGTTCCATCTGGTAGCAACTTGTGAATTATTTCTATTCTTTGGCAGACCTGTCTGGTATTTATTACCAGATGGAGGCTGAAATGTCCAGATGGACCTTGTATCCCTTAGTTTAAAATAAGAACTGTTTGTTTCTCCTTTCATAGCATTTTTAAGTTGCCATTCTTCACAGTAATCGACCAAATAAAATTCAATCTTAATTCTGGAAGTGCATTTTCAGTCCATCTGATGACTTGTCCCTCCAGATTGTTATTATTCTCCTTCATATCCCAGTGAGTTATACTCAGACAGCATCCTAAAAGTCTCTGGCTATTTAATGGGTGGGTGAGTCCAGCTCTACTCTTCAGATGGAATTATTATTTCCACCAGATGGTGAGGGACTTAGCCAGTATCTTTTATTTAGGCCAATTGATCTCAATAATTAAATGCCTTATCATGCACTGTAATTATTCTATACTCAGGCAGTGGGTACAGATGGTCTTTGTATTTTAATTGACAGCTTAGGGCAGCTTCAATCCTTAATTCCCATATTTCAGATCTACAAATTGTAATTCTGAGCTCAATCTGGTCATCTCGAGGCCTACAACACTCTTGCGCGCAATATCTCCCCCTAAGTAAAATTAGATTGTCCCCGATTGTCTGATGACGAGATGGTTGAGTCATTTTTATTCAATGGAAGGAAAAAATGCAGCATTTATTCATTGTATTTCTCTTTTTGTATATAGACAAGTCTTGTGAACTGCCTGCAGGCATTTCACTGCTTTGATTGGGGATCAAAATTTTCTCAGCTAACTTCGGCATTTCTAAGTCCTCAGTGAAAACCGATTTCCTCAGACATTCTAAGTCTCTTAAATCTCCCAAAAGGTTCGTCTTCACAATCTGAACACATTCCTGATTTTCTAATTCACAGATGAATAGATTTTCAGAATCACTTGCGTGTATGATTGATATGGAGGTTGAAATTTTTCCAAGCTCTGTAAGTATAAAACTTATTTGCCAAACTTCATTGTTATTTCTTCCTTCCCTTGCCCATCACGTCCTTTCTCACATTCCGCTTCGCTCACAGGACTTTGGCCCCTTCGACATGACAGGACACGCTCTATTCCTCTCTCTCACCATTGCAGAAAATGTCTCTTGAAGTCTCTGCTTATACACTCACTCAACACTTCCAAGGAATCCTGGCCAATGATTATAAACGAGTCTTTGGTGATGACCCTTCGGACACAGTTTCTTTTCGTAGTATGCATACAGCACTTCAAAACACGCATCAATATCTTGTACATTATATCCTTTATTTCTCATTTATTCTTTTACTGACACTTCGTTGTACTGGTGCATTCAAGGTGTCTTGGTGACCCTATACGATCTTAAGCGTGAAAGTTGCCGACGTATCCAGGAAAAAACAATTGCGGGCATTGATACATAGCGACGATAAAGAGAAAAACAAGAGTTGACGTTGAAGAACAAGAAGGCTAGTACATAGTTGACAGAGTTACCAAGCTGGTGCCTGCTGACGCCCTCATACACAAATACGGCCAAGCAAAAAAGTGATCAGGTGATGGGTCCTAAGAAAAGCGCTCATATAAGCGCTCATTTGAAGAGCACTAACTTTTGAGCAGCTGATGTAGCATGGGCCCTTAGCATTTGGCGTAACCCCCTGGCGGCACCTTGGCGGCACACTTCAGCGTCACTTCAGCGTCACTTCAGCGGCACCTCGGCGTCACTTCAGCGTCACTTCAGCATCATAGTAGCGGAACCCTCAGCGGGACCAATGTTATTTTAGCGTATCTATGCCTATCGTTATTGTTCACTTACAGGCTGTTATACCCAACGGCGTTCATGAATCCCTTTCAGTAAACTATCATGTATGATGTAACTGTCTTCGAAGTTGCTTTGATGCACAAAACTCTAAATTTTAAGCTTTCACCAGTACTCAACACTGTTGTCGGATACCCTGGTCAAGGCATCATCTTCGGTTTCCATTTGATAGTACCTCTTTGCCACCACAGCTGACGCTATCACGCTCCTGAGGTCAGGTTCGCGTTGTGTCCGAATATTGGGGCCACTGAGTTCTCATCAACAAGACTAGCACGTTGCACTCCTGAGGTTAGATTCACATCATGTCCAAATTTCACGTCAACAGCAGTGACCACGCTCCTGAGGTCAGGTTCATGTGAGATGTATATGAAGGGAAGGTGGAGGAGTGAGAGAAAGAAACGCGTATGGCACGGGGTTGCGTAACCCTTGTACTTGAATGGCGGCACACCAGCACACCCTCCTGGTAAAGTCCCAGAACTCTAGTGTACCCTGGTGTACACTCCTAGCATAGTGGCGGTATCCAGCGTACCCCTCCAGTGAAGTGGCAGCACCCCAGTGTACCCCTCCAGTAAAGTGGCGGCACCCAGCGTACCCCTCCAGCAAAGTGGCGGCACCCCAGCGTACCCTCTCCTCAAGGTAGCGGCACCCAGCGTACCCTTCCAGTGAAGTGGCGTCACCCCAGCGCATACTCCCATCAAGGTAGCGGCACCCAGCGTACCCCTCCAGTAAAGTGGTGTCACCCCAGCGCACCCTCCAAGTAGAGTGGCGGCACCTCAATGTACCCTCCCAATAAAGTGGCAGCATCCCAACGTGCACTCCAGTGCAAGATTAATCTACTTACATTCGTGTTGAACACAAACAGTGAAAGTAACATTGCTAGATGAACTAGGTACTTGAGTTTGATTTAATCAAGGTGATCACACAGTGCTATAGTTTGTACTCATTGAAATATGAGCTTGAGGTATCTTTGAATGCATTGCTAGAACTAAAGGGATTACGATGTAGGTATTTCAAGAAGAGGGGGATTCGACTACCTTCAGCCGTAATCCAAGCATAGTCACATATTTTTGAACAGATACCGCGCAAGTGAAGAAGAATAGGGACTCCGGGAGGGGGAGACCGAGTTAGTTTCAACGTTGGAGGCATCGCATAGAAGTTCTTCAAGCATTAAATTAGTGGAAAAGTATGGCGCAGTAGATTATGGTGGAGTTGAAAGATAAGTAGTGTCACAGCATCTAGTACTAGCTTCTGTACATGTACATGGTGGCTTCGTGCACAGTAGCGGTGAGCGGAGTTTGAAAATTTATCAATCAGCGTAACCTTAGCGGCACCCAGCGGCACCCAGCGGCACTAGCGGAACAGTTACGCTGGGGGTTACGCCAAATGTTCTATGCCCATGTAGCATAAAACATGGCTGGTCGCAAGCAACTTGAAATGAATGTAAATAAATGTTGTGAATATTTGTACGAGAGGATCTTCCAAGGATCTTTTTCGATTACACTTTCTGCCCTACAGCTCGAGCCCCAACCCAGTACGATCCATTCGGCCACTCATACTCGGCGATACTAGCTTTGTGCATCTCAATGCTAAGTATATGCGCATATCAGTAACGTTCATATCTTGATACTAGGTGATACATAGACATACCTGTATCCTTCATTGGGGTTATTAGGCACGTTGTATCGACCGCGAGAGTTGATAGAACAAGGAGTGACGAAATGTTCATGTAAATGATCAACAAACTCGAGAACGTTGCGCTCCATGGTACCAGACACAGCGATGTAGTCGATTAAGCTACGGGAATAATACGTCAGAACCTTTGGAAAGCGGAAAGGATGTGGAACTCGAACCTCAAATGAATGACGTATTCACAAAGGCCGACACCACCAGCATGAGGACATACTGGGATACCAAATCTACGGAAGATTAACAGGTCGACCTTGAAAGTTGTACTGACGTTGCTCACTTGGCAGCCATGAGTAACACGCTAAGAACCTCGCTGACACCGGCCAGACGACAAGAGTCAATTTGGCACACATCGATGGCTTCGGCTTGCAACAATTGCTTGAAAACCATACGGTTATGAGCGTGTTCTCCTGTAGCGACACCTATACCGTGCGGCTTCAAAGCCTTGCGAATGGCAGCATGACCTAGAGCATCGTCAGGAGCAGTAGGTTCCTCGATAAACCTAAAAAGCTGATTAGAACCGAGATTTCGTGGGATGACACGATGAATACACACCAAGGTTTGATCTCCTCCAGACCCTTGACGTACTCAATAGCTTGAGGAACATCCCACACTTGGTTCGAGTCGATCATGAGAACAGCTCCGGTGGGGCCAGCGTTTTTGCCTTTGAGCTCATCACAATTGGGGTCTCTCGGCTTTGCGCCAGCAGGAAGATATTGGGGATCATCGATGATGGACCGGATAATTTTGCCTCGGCGAAGATCGTTTTCTAGGCTTGCACCGACTTTCATTTTGAAGTGGTTGAATCCTTGTACGACTGCTTCTTTGGTGAGACGAGCGATTTTCTCGTCGGAATAGCCTGAGGTGGAAGGGTAAGAATGAGCTGAAATGGATTGTTGAATAAGCCAGGGAAGAGGTACCTAGCCAACCAGCAGAGGTAACGTACGCCGGATATCTGGTTGGGTTGTTGGAGTAAATACACTGCAGAGCCTGAACATCAAGAAAACGCACCCGATTTCTCGGACTAGTTCCTCGCGTTCCTTCTTCGTTGCTTCCTTCTTCTTCAGCATTTCCAGCGCCTCCTCCTTCGTAATAGCATCTGAGATGTAACGGAACGCTGCTGATCGTACAAGCTCTTCCTAAAAAGCGCATGCGACATTAGTATTCCGCTAACGATGGGACCAAATCGAAAACGTACAGGAGTGAAGTCAACGACCAGCTTCCAAAGCGGCTTCTTCCTAGATCGGGCATACATATCCCAAAGAGCATTGTTCACAGCACCAGAAGCAATGTGAATGACTCCCTTTTCCGGACCGATCCTAAGAGGGGTGCGCGAAAATCTCGCAAAATAAGAAACTTCTTTGGCCATAAAAATGTGAACTCGTGAAACGCACCAACGCAGCTGTGGATCCGCCATCATATAATCCCATGTTTTTCCCATGTCGGCGAAGAGAGATTCTGTGTCTTTCCCGACAAGACGCTCTGCGACTTGTTGGATGGCCATGCAAACCTGAAAAGATAGCAGAGTAACGTTAAGTCAAAAGTACAAGTAAGTTTTTCGGAGGAGACTCACAATATCGTTACCACGTCCGATGGTGAAAGTCATTCCATACCCGACAAGATCCGAGTCCGTGAGCAGGGTGACATATGCAGAAGAGTAATCACAGTCAGTATTCCTGATGAAATTGATATTTTCAGCCCGAGCCAGTATTCATAGAGCTTTTAAGACATACATTGCATCGGTCCCATCTCCTGACAGCGACGTCGGAAATCTAACATCTAAAAATCTCAACCTCGTCAGGAAAAAGTCAGCGCCAACGTAGCACTGAATGCTCGTACCATGAGTCTCAAAACCGGTAATCTTAGTCATTTTAGCTTGAGAGGAGTAAAATAGCAATCCTCAATGGCAGAGATATTAGCGGAGAAATGGAAAGTTTTGGGGGTCATCGACACGTCCTTTATATGAGGTCAGCTATGAAATCGTCAAACCCACCGTTCCGAGTTTTTGAGGGACGCCGGCTGGATATATCCGGGCCGGGTCGCCGTCGGTCCGGCCGAGCCGACTACTCACTCGGCTTGGTACCGGCTTGTACCGGCGGATTTCGACTGTTAAATATGATTTTCTTTTTTTCTTTTTTCACCAGATACTAGACAAAAAATCTACTGTATACGTAGAATTACTGTCTTGTTGACGGTTCCACTTAAAAATTTTCCCTCAGATTCAATACAATCCCGAACCAAGTCAACCCGTCGCAAAGCTGTGAAACGGAAGTACGAAGTGGTATTTAGGGTTCACGAACATGTGCTCCAAGCTTCATTCGACTAACTTACCTGGTAAGCTGACTAGCGTTGCCATTGAACTGGTCTTGGTCGCCAGGATTAGATCCCGAATCGGCGTATTGCCAAAAACTTGCAAAACTAGAGCGCCGTATGAATCAATCAATTATAACTAACTCGAAGGCTTTTCTCTTACCTCCAGCTAGCGGGTAGAGTGCCAATGCTTGAAGCATACCTAGCAATCCACAGAGGATTATTTGAGAAGGCCGCGCTGTTTCCGGTGCATGTGGTCCACCAATCGGTTGTAGTATATATGGCTGTTCCAATCGAGAAAAGGGTTATTGTTCAGGATAAAGATCGAAATGAAAAGCTTACCTGGAGGTCTAGACGTTATATTTCTGTATCAGTCGATTCTTCATATACAGATATAGTCTCACCTCCCGGTCGCAGTTTCGTATGTATTTGAGAAATCCTTGATCCAAGAAACCATCTCAGATACAGTTAGCCCATAGCATTCGGCGCCATCGGGATTGTCTGATCGAGGAGGTAAGTAAGCAGAGGTGAATGATTTCTTGCATGAGATATACCTACACTCGATATCCAAAGCTCCGGGGAGAGTAATACCATCGGAAGTCCAACCGCCTTCAAAAATTAAATGAGTAGGGATCAGTAGTCGATATGACATATACTCACCTCCATGCGCAAGAAAGAATTTTGCTTGCGTTGCTCCGGAGCTACTATCTGGATGAGCGAAGTGATATCCGCCTCGAACGAGTCCTGCATGCGTAGCGCCGGTATATTGGTCAGAGAACGTATCGCTAATAAAAGCTTTTAGTTGATTGTACTATGGGGTGAGCAAATGAACATGAGATTGGAAGAATTCTATTCCTTACTGGTGCCCTCAGTGGCCTTGATATACGCAAAACGCACTCCGTTCGAGGCAACTGTGCTCCAATCTACACTTGTCTGAAAGTCTGATACATCGATGCCTTGTAGTGTTGCTCTTGCCGACAAAGAGAGGCAGAGAGCCCCAAGGAGAAGGAAGGGAGATGTAAGGAAATACATGTCTGATATTTGAACGGTCTGCGAGTCTTCGTATTTCTAGCTCTTTTATAGTGCATATTCAGCGCCATGATTGAGGTGTCAAACCACGCTGATCTGTCAAGACAGTGTTTGATCAGGGATTTGAATTCAACATGGCGACTGAGAGAACCCCACTTGGACAGGTATTCCTCATGGAGAGAAAAGATATACAGCGAATCATATTGACGAGTTTCATATGCTCAATTGCTGAAACGAGAACGTGCGATGGCTGGGGTACATAGCACTAGAGTGTTGGCGTCTGTCTGACAGAGTTGAGATGGACAGACATTTGATGGTAGCTGAGCATCGCATATAGCTCACCTTTTGATTCCAGAGAGGCGATTCAAGACTGATATATTATAAGCTTTTTGCCATAGGAATAAGCGGCATGAGATTCCAAAGACAAACGTACAAAGTCGGATGACCGTGAATGAAGCTGCGATCCATAGCACTTTATTTAACGAGCTCCTAGCTGTTAAATACATATGAGAAGGTCAATAAGCTCGACGTTGAAGCAGCCAAGTCGAAATTACCCAGCAACCTAGCGTCGAGATGCGAGTTATAATACATAACGTTGAAAAAGACAAACCGCGGAAGAAATATTGTCATTGTCGCCACGTGATCCTGAGCGTCAGAGGTCCGGCGGACCGTCCACGGGCCGCTGACTCCACCACCTGTGGCGCCCGCTCCAGCTCTTCGCTCTCACCACCATCCAAGGTGACGAACGATTATGGCTACAACAGCGCAAGCCCTTCTCTTCGTGTACGGAGAACCTACACCTCACGTAGCAGAAGATAAATTTCACGGTATCATCGCTTTGAGTTCCTCCAAAAACCATTAAACCTCTGTTCGTCTAGAATGGTACGATATTGAACATGCACCCGCTCGTGCGCTCGTGCCTGGGTTCCTCAGTGTAGCGCGATACAAAGCTTTAGATGTCAAGATGCCTACTTGGCTTGCGCTGTACGAGATGGAATCTGCTGAGGTGCTGAAGTCTGAGGCGTATAGGAGTCTTGCGGGCTCTGCGTCACAGAACGAGAAAGATGTCATAGCGAACTTGTCTGTGCTTAATAGGAGGGTTTACTCTTTGCTTTTGACTACAGGCAAAGACACCGGTACTTCAGCCAAGTTCATTTACGTGGTGCATGCGCAAGTGGAGGGAGACGAAAAGGCAGATGCTGCATTCTTGAAATGGTATTCCGACACTCGAATTCCGTTGCTCTCAAATGTTCCCGGTTGGGAGAGGTTGAGGATCTATCAACTAGAGGATCATAGCGAGATGGGTGGAAAGGCGGAGAAGGCGGAGAAGGACAAGGCCGTTTCGTTGGCGAAGAAAGCACCGATGAAATATCTTGTTTTGCACGAATTTAGTAGGGATGGAGCGGAGGTGACTGAATCGCTTCAATTCAAGGAGTGTATGACGGCGGAGAAGCCATGGGCTATGCCTGGTGAATCTACGGTTGCGGAGATGGAGGATAGGAGGTTTGGACTTTATAAATCCTTTGATATTACGGCCGGAAAGTAACTGTTGAGTGAGTACTGTTATTCGATATCAATGGAGTTCGAACTTCTAATAATCTATTCGCAGCGGATGTATCATGTGTATATATATAGTTGAAGTGCTGGTATGCATGTACTACTACTTGTATTCGACTGCAACGAAGGTTGTCTTCAGGCTCTTTTGTATTTGCGGCGCTATATAAGTATCTGTTGGATTTTCAGCTTCAACGGTCCCTTATGTCTGCCCCCTTATATTTGATGCTCATAGCCTTTACGACGATCCAGAATCTACTACGTATTCATTGCGGATGAGGTATAGGAGCACGCTATATCCCGCGCCGTGAGTTCAAGTTATTTTTACAGCTTCTTCGTATTGCTTTATCCTGACCTTGCGCAGTACAGGACAGTGTATTTCGTCTCGGAATGCTTATTTCTCGAAAGACGAGCAGGCTCTAGTTGAAACATTCGCCTATGAACCCACAGTCAATGGGAACCCCAGAGCGAATCTCGGGAACTTCGACTCGGAATTTATGACTTTCTATTTGGGGATTGGCGAGTGCGCGTTGGGTGTACAATTTGGCAAGCCCGAGCTCAATGCCCGATTGTCCTGACCAGGTCCTGATTCTAAGGGACGCGGAATTTCGGAATGTGCTCTGCCCCGGAATTGTATCAGTAATCTATCTGTGCCCATCGGGCAGTGCCTTTGCCGCACCCGGGTTTATAAGGTTATATAAGTATAAGCATATATATACATCTTTTCGACCCGTTCTCATTAATATTTCAAGTTGTTCTCAAAATCCCATTCATACCTTCAAGAAATCATCATAGCACTTATCTTGAATCATTTGAGGTTCTATGTCTGCTGAATTACAATCGGAAACGAGTACAAAGCTTAGGGTGGCTATCGTGTATGTATCTACCCCCATTACCAAGTTATCGATCCATGATTTCTAACCACAATCTCTATTCAATTATCCCAGTGGTTGTGGAATCGGAGGTCTCGCTCTAGCAGCCATCATCAGCAAATTTTCCCAATCCAACTCGTCAGAAGATATAGTCGTTAACTTGTACGAATCCAAACCAGAGATTTCTACGATCGGGTCTGGTGTAGCGATCTGGAAGCACTCTTGGCAAGTTTTGCAAGACTTAGGGTTTGAAGAGGATGTCGTGAAACTAGGATTCAAGGTTCCGAAGGATGGGGAAGGTGGGTACTAGATCTTCTTTCGATGAAGCTTGATTAACTTACTGGGAGATTTCGATAACAGCTAGAGGCCCGATTTTTAGGAAATCTGATCAAGCAACGGAAGGTTTCGACTTCTATGATCATATCATGCCTTGTACGTGATGTGCTACATCTTAACTTTGTAACTCTAATTTCTATACCGTGCAGACGGTCCTCTAGGTCTTCCTCGACCCGTCCTTTTAAATCTTCTCTCCTCAAGGCTCTCGAATATTTGCACGGTGCATACTTCGAAGCAATTCACCCATCACACTACCACCTCTTCCTCTGAGATTGTTCTCCACTTCAGCGATGGCTCTACAGACTACGCAGATGTTCTCGTTGGCGCAGATGGAATTCATTCCGCTGTACGAGCGTCTATGTTTAAGGCTTTGGGTGAAACGAATGAAGAGTACGTGCAATATGCTGACCCTGTTTGGACAGGAACATTTGCATACCGTGGGGAGGTTTCGAGAGCGAAGATTGCAACAGAAGATCCTGAGCATATTGTTTTGAGTCATCCCAGGTCGGTAAGTTTTTATTTTACTTACATGCTCTATTGTGAAACTCGACTCTGATTGAGTTACTTATTGCTGAATAGTGGTGCGGAAAGAATAAGGTGGACTCTACTTACTCTTTTCAGGGAATTGTAGGTTTGACATTCATATGGGTTTAGCACGTTATAACTCACCCTCTTGGTCCGAACATTGGTGTCATTTGTTACTCCTCTCAAACCGAGCTTGAGGGTACACCGTACATGGGTCCACTCGTTGCTAAAGCTTCAACAAAAGAAGTGATAGATCTGTTCAAAGGATGGGAGCCAAAGCTTGTGTCTTTCCTAGAAGTGCGTATCTGTATCCGAGTTGCTATGTATCCGTCGTCATGTAATATTCAACTTAACTGAATGACTTCATTCTTGGTAGAACTTGGAAAATCCTAACCGATGGGCTATTCAAGTTGTGAAACCTCTTCCGTGTTATGTTGCTGGAAATATTGTGTTAATCGGAGATGCGGTATGTTTTTTCCAGTTCTTCTTTTACTCGTGGATTTAGATTCTTTGTTGTTGATTTGTTTTTGCATGATAGGCCCATGCAATGACTCCTCATCAAGGTGTTGGCGGGGGCTCAGCGATAGAGGTAATATCCAAGTCTTACTATCAACACTCAAGACATTTTCTTTTAACCACTAAATTAACATAGGATGCTTACATCCTTGGTTGTCTCCTCTCTCACCCTCTAACCCAAAAACCAAAATTGAAATTAAAGCTCCCTCAAATCCTCAATATCTACCAAGACATCCGTCTTAGACCTTCCCAATATGCAGTGGAAGCTTCAAGGATGAATGGGTTGATGTATGAATATAACCACCCAAAATTTTTGTTTTATGATTCAGAACATCCAGAAGGACCTTCAAAGGAGGAGTTAGGGGAGATGGGGAGGAAGCTTGGGAGCACTTTTGGGTGGTTGGCTGAAGGGTGGGTTGAGGATGAATGGGGGAGGGCTGAGCAGGCTTTAAAGGTGGTTTGTGGAGAGGGAGGGCAGGAATGAACTAAGATTATTTGATGGCTAGTATCTAATATGATGACTCTTGTATTCTCATGAAATCTTCTAGATGTTCTGGAACATATGCTGTGTCCTGTCTGTACAACATCATAGCCTGTCTGTACAACTGCTATGCATCCTGTATATAAGTGAACTTCATGTACTAAGTAGCATACTATATCAGCCATCAAGGGATCTGTTTTCTCTTTTCATGCATACATGTCGTGCATTAGGCACCTTTGCAAATCTGTTCAAATTCTTCTACCCTTCCTTTGCATCTGTTTGAGGGGTTAAATGAGCTCTACTTACATAGTTTGAAGTGACTCACCTGCTCAAAGTTACTACTACATCAGGAAAATCCACTTTGAACCAGGCCATCTGAGGTGTTCAAAGTCTACTGTGGAGTCTATGGTATCCTAGGAAATTCACCATCTCCTGGGAAACTTGAGGTAACCTGGGTAACCTGGGTGCCCTGAGTTGATCTGAGTTGATCTGAAGTTGACCTGAAGTTGACCTGAAGTTGACCTGAAGTTGACCTGAGGTTACCTGAGTTGACCTGAGGAAACCTGAGGCAATCTTCATTGACCTGGAGTGACCTGAGATGACCTGGGTAACAGTGATTGATCTAGATGATCTAGACAACCTAGGCAACCTATACTGGAAGTGTTCTAGTGCAGTGATGATGGAGTGAGCTGCTTATGTAAGCAACAAAACTCATCCTATAGACTCAGAATATAAGGGTTTGTATTGAAAATGTACACAATGTATACAAGAATCTAATCAGAACATAGAGAAATCAACAGTTCATTAGATTGTGCTGCTTATGTAATCATAAAAAAGTCGTCCATTAGACTCAGAATATAAGGGTTTGTATTGGAAATGTATACATTGTATACAACAATCTAATCAGATCACTGGGAATTGAGTAGGTTTCTATAGATTTGTATAGGTTTGAATTCATTTGTATAGTTGTGACGGAGTTTTGAATAGAGTTGATTAGAATTGTGTAGTTATGACAGAGTTATGAATATATTTTGATGCCCTTTTAGCTCAGTTGGATTTGTGCAGCCGTTGGACAATGAATACAGATTTGAAAGTAAGTCATAAGGTCACTGGTTCAATTCCCACTGGTTGCATTTACTAATTAGTTTGGTACAGACTTCACCATTGTGTAAGACTGCTAATTCAATCACTACTAGTTTGTAATCACATGAAAAATAAGTATCTGAGATGAGAAATGATTGTCTGTG